>VZRS01008392.1:151168-196168 GCA_013398055.1 Ifrita kowaldi
ATTAAAGGAGATGATATTCAGCTGTTTCTGTTAGGAAATCATTTACTTCTGAAGTAATTTACAGCATTTGCATTTACCTTTACTACTAATAGTGCTGTAGTATCTGTCACTAGCTACTCTTTTCTCTCACTTTGGAGTGAATATATTAGTGACATTTATCAGCAAGTAACTCCACAATAATTTCTACAAGAGACATATAATTAGATGTTTTCTGCAATGCCATTTTATGGTCCAACAATGAAGAAAGAAACAAGAAACCCAGAAAATATTAACATTGTAGAAGCAGTCATAAGATGACTTTCACCACTGGGAAAAGATAATGATAGTAGAGATCTCTTTCTTTAAGCGTGGACATGCTACCACTGGGAGGCTAGGAGGGTTTGCCTGGGAAGCACTGTGATACTCCAAATGCTGTTGTAATCATCCTTAGGCATTCAGTGTTGGCTACTGTCCCCTACCTGCATGGCAAATACATCATCACTTAAGTCAGCTTCTCAAATTTTCACAGTTTTCAAGCTCTAGGAAAAAGGATACTGGGCTAGATAGTCTTACAAACATTTCTTACAGGGAATTCATGGTATTCTTGTCCTCTTAGATTAACATCATGATAGTGTTCTGAAGGAATATATATTCCTTAAATATTCAGAATCCTCCAGGAAAAAGTACAAGTTTGCGTGAATTTTATTCATATATTGTGTAAGTTATTTAATTGGTAATTTTATCTTTTCAGGAATGCAGTAATAGCTGTCCATTTTTGGGCTATAAAAGCATGTCTAATATGGGGATCAAAAGCCATATTTTTAAGAAATACATGTAGATCAAAGATGTTGACACAAAGCATTCAAGGTTTTATTCAAACAAGCTAAAGATACATGAATGGTCTTTCAGTTAATTGTATCTATGTTAAATGTATAGTCTAGATTCTAAATCAGATTTCTGTTCTGATGGCTTTATATAAAATGGAATAAAATATCACTGGTGTCCACAAGAATTCCATGAATCATGTGGAGGGAAAGCATGGATATTGTTTACAACATGCAGTGCCACCCTTTTTGTTATTTTTTCCTTAGAATTTTTCCCCACCTTTTTCCTCTATTTTTGTTCATTCTAGTGAGGGATGATGCCTAGTAAGTCTTTATTGACTACTGAGTAGGACTATGTGGAAGTTACGTGCAGACTGTTTTTCTCTGAAACTTGTAGATCATGTAAATATCAGTCAAAAGAAATAAACAGCAAAAGAGTAAAATTCTTTGCAGCCCACCACATAATCCTACATGTTCTATCACTAACACCTGGTTTGGTTTGATTTGATACTTTTTCCTGGATCTCACACATGTTAAAGGAGAACAACCATAATTAGACCTTTCATCTGACATTTTTCCCTAATTCTAACTTGTATCTGAGCATTATTGCTTAAGATTAATTAAAAGGTCTGCTAATAAACAAAAGACACATTCTAATTTCTGCTATGTTATGTAGATTTTAAGTGTCTGGTATTTAAAAAATAATGGTTCTGTGTGTTTTCTTTTCTATCTTAGAAGAGCAGTTGCCTTTTGTTTTTACAGAGAATGGAAGACATAACTCTTTCAACAATTTGATGAGTTTTGTTTATTCAATCTGTTCCTGGAAATCTATAACTAAAAGGTCAGACATCAAAAGATTTATGCTTTCTTTTATGTGATCTTTTTGTAAAAGATCCTTCCTTTCTCTTCTTTTTATACGCAGTTTGTTGTCTGTCTACTGTGCAGAGGCTAGTTAAAAAAAAAAAACAAAAACAAAACCAAACTTCCTGCAATCGGAAGAAAATAATTCACTCACTTTCAGATTGCAGGAATTGTGAAACAGGGTAACCATACATGGCCAGCAGTCAAAATCATCTCTGAGAGGGTCACATGCACCAGTGAGCCTTGTAAATCTTTTTTAAACTCAGTCTCAGTCCTGGATTTATTTGTTTTTCTAAGCAGACTGGTCTGGCTCCCTTCAGGCCCTACAAAATGATCTGTCACTGTCTACCCAGATAACCTGAGGCAGCCAATAATGAAGTCAGCTCACCAGGCTTTGCAAATGGGCCTGGTATCTTAGATCATGTAAGACCTTTTCATTTATTAGGTTTCCACCTCAGGGTCTCCTCTGCCTCTCTGCCTTTCCCTGGCGTACGCACGTGCGTGCAACTGAAGTCACCTGCCGGGAAGATTCTGGGACAGTCTGAGAGTGACTTGGTGATTCGATTCTGAAAAACTGCACATTTCCAAATTAAAGAAGAAGCTCCCTGTTTTAGTTAGTTCCTATATTGATGCCGGTGTTCTTTTAATGGCCTTGGAGACTGATCTGTAATGATCACAGCTGTTAAATACTTTCAGACTTGACTCAGAGAGTAATAAAAAGAAAAATTTGTGACTTAGTTAAATGCAGGTCTTGACCTAACTCTAAAATAGAAGATTGTTTTTGCATTGGAGTAAATGTTAGATTATTTGGAATTAGGCGTAGAAAACCCCAAAGCTATGAAGAAGTGATTTATATCAGACATGTCAGAATCACTGAATCACAGAGCCGGTCAAGTTGGAAGGGACCACAGTGGTCATCTGGTCCTGCCTCCCTGCTCAAGCAGGGTCATCCTAGAGCACATGGCACAGGATTGTGTCAAGATGGTTCTTGAATATCTCCGGTGAGGGAGACTCTTCAACCTCTTCAGACAATATCTGCCAGTGCTCAGTTACTTGCCCCATAAAGTTCATTATAATAATCATGAAAGAAAAGGTATGACAGAAAGCAGAATTTTACTTTCCCAATCTACATATCCCCAAGACTCCTAGAGAATTTATGCATTTTCCCTTCCAGTTTCTATCTAGGTTGAATGTAAATATTTTTCACTGTATTTCTCTTTGCTACACTGCAGTATTAAAAAAAATATTAGCTTACACATTTCCATTAGCAGAATAAGGCACTTATTCTGATCACTTTGGTTTTAAATCCAGGCCACACAATTCCCCTGCTAGCTACAATGCCCATAACCTCAGGTGGCAGTATGCACTTCCCACCCAAGAGTGAGTGTGGCAGCATTTTGCTGCAAGCCTCACAAAATACAGGGTGATGAATCAAGCTGACCACCTATCACTTCAGATGGAGATGTTCAATAACACAGCAACTGACCCAGTGATCTGAGCTCAGAAATGAGGCCTTATCGTACATTTTTGTTACCCATACTCTCAAGACTTCACAGTTTCATCTTCGTTTCCTGGCAGCACTCACTGCCTAAAAGTCAGCAATGGATTTGGATTTTTATTGGAGCTCTCTGGTGGCTTTTCCTATCATACAAAATAAGTGCAGAGGACGGTTAAGCCTGCAGCTGAATCCCAAGCTAGAGATGTAGCCTGTGTGTTTCAGATGCTTTCATTCTCCTCTGGAGACAAAATGGTGTGAATCTTTGCTCTCAAACAAGATGTGTGCTTGGTTTTCTAACAAAAATGTTATAATTGAAAGGTTTTAAATGAAATTGAGATCCAATATAGACTCTCTCTATAGATTTGACAGTGTTACTTTGACCTTAATTTTCATTGTCTGCGTAACAAAAGTTCTTCAGAATTAGTTCCTTCATAACTGTTTATTTAGTAGGCTGTATGGAGTGTTTCTGTTGTTATTTAAAGAAGATTTCCATTCACAGAGTGAACTGAAAAATTTCACTTATGCCTAAATTCCACAGAAATTTAAGTATGGGCTATGGGAAGGGGAAGGGAAGGGAAGGGGAGTGGAGGGATGCAGACATGCAAATGCTCATAGTCAAAAAGGAACAACACAAGCCAGACAGTCTGTGAAAGCTCGTAAAGTTTGATTAATAAATTATAGCATGGAAATTGGTACATTAGTCCCTTCTGTTATAGTATAAAAACATGGCAGAGGATTTTGTATAAGTGGTAGGGTAAAAGAGGAGAGAGAGAGGGAGAGAGAGATTAAAGAGAGGGAGAGAGACAGGAAGAAAGAAAGGAAAGATCACCAGTCCCGGCTCCAGCATTGATCCAGTTGCAATGGGATGTTTAGGGTCCTCAGGGAAGCACCTCTTCATATGTGTTTCCCCACCCCAGAGCTGAGTTTCTCACTTAAGTTAATAAGCAAATTACTTATCGTGCACAGTTTATTCTTCTAAACATTTCTGGAAATGAGTCCAAGGGCTTTGGGAGACCTTGGTGGTCTTGAATGCCCCCACTACTGAGTTGACCTCATTCCTGCATGTGCAGTTACTGTGTTGTGCACATCTCCAGGAACGGGAACAAAGAGGTCTGTCCTGCACTGCCTCTGCAAGGCCCCCTTTTCCTGTAAAATCCATTCTTTCTCATGGCATGTTCTTACCAACTGTTCTTGGTTGGCTCCATGACTATCCGGTTTGAGAAATACACATTAGCCTCTTCTGTGCTTGTAGACGGTATTAGCTGCTTTCAGATTTCAGACTATGGGTAGAAGAGCATAAGATCACAAAATTAAATATCTAGAGCTTTTGAGCATCAATGGTATCCCAAATATAACACCTCAACCATAAATTATTGAGCGTTAATGTATCTGGCATGAAATATACAGTAATAATTATATTTTCTGAAAAGAAATCACAAGCAAGACACTTAGTCACAAATTCTTAATAATTGCTCTGGAAATCATGCACCCATTTATCCTTAATAACTTTGAAAATCTCAATCACTAAACGCAAGCACATTCAGAAAAATAAGCTTCCAATCGTTTTGACCACTGATGCCTTTTCCTGTTCTTAAAATCAAGAATCAAACACGATTAGAAGGGAAAAAGGGATTTTACCTCTCCATTTATTTTAAGGATCCTTAGGTGCACCACGTCCAGGTGGAATGCACCCAAAGGCACACCTCAATGCACACCCACAATAGATCGAGTATAACATTATAGGTCTTACTAACTAGCATATCTATCAAAAATTCCCCAATGAGAGGCTCGAATGAACACCCCTTCCCAAGGAACCTTCCCATGGATGGTCCTATCTCAGTTTATAAAATGAGTTCTGGAGACGACCTTGGTGTCTGGGGCATTCTGATCCCTAACTACAAGACTTCTAAGATGTTTAGTCTCCTAGCTTAACAAAGTAAGTCTGAGAGTGTAGGCTAAAAAACACTAAGAATACAAAAGCTATAAAATGGTATATAAAAGGGGTATAAAAGAAAAGGCAAAAAACCATCATGGCATCACCATGACATAGAATACAGACAAACAAGACAGGAGAAGAGAAAAAGAGAGATTAAGGAGGTTACCCCATGGGACACTAAAATGCCTGAGAAAGCCAGTTTCTACAATACAGTGACAAGAATAACAGCAATGACAAAATAATTTAGTGCAAATATCAACTGCTTTAATAAATGTGACAATTTTGTAGTAAAACTCAAAGTTTCACAGGGCTGCTCACTGAACATGGAGTTAAAATTCTGATAAATTAGTTGAATAAATACAATCAATCAAGACTCTAGTCTTGTTCCTCTGATCTATCCTGCTTCCTATGTTTTTATGGAAACGCATCATGGTAGAAAAAAGTCATGATAGAATTCTCTCAAACACCACCATAAGTTAGAAAAAATAGTCACATGTTAGCAATGTGAAAACTGTCATACATCAAAAACCAATTAGGTTCACTTTACACTTGGTAAGAGTTATTAGAAATATGCCAAACATGCTCCTGGTGTGCATATACATCAATGAGGTAATTCATTACCAAATTTCTGATCTGAAGTATAGCATACGCAACAGAACCAAAAAATATATGTGTGAATTAGGGAAAATAATTTCCGCAGTGATATATCTTCTTCTTTTAAACTCAGTCTGTGGTGTAAAAACGGGAAGATTTCCACCTTTATGAGATATAGAAGCACTGCAGCTTCCATTTGACAGTACATATTCCCTTTCTGAAGACTTTTAAAGAATCACAAAGAAACAAAAAAGTCATACAGGGAAGAAAAGAATTTGCAGTATTTCTTTTCCATTAATACTTTATTTTTTCCCTTTTCCTGGATATGTATTCAGGTTGCTGGTACTTCATGGCAATTATCATACATTATATGAAAGACTATGCGTTAGAATGTAAGAAATAGACTTTGAGAGAATTTAAAACCAACAGCTGATAGCCTTATTTTCAGGTAAAACTTTCTGACACAAGGCTTTGTGGTGACAGCATATGCCACACAAAGATGACTGGCAGACCCTAAAAGATCAATACTACTTAGATATGATGATGATTAGTGTCAGCAGACAAGGAAGTTATTAGGACCTCATGAACAGAACCGAGAAGCAGAGCCAGACGTGGAGCCACGCACATTTGAAGCAATGCACCGGCTTTTCTGGCTCACTGCTTGGCAGCTCTAGCATTATATATTCATCACAGACCATTTCAGAAAAATCTTATAAATATTGTATTAGTCTGACTTGGGCAATGCCTTATGTCCATCTGTTCACATGACAATGTAATCCCCAATTTACACTAATTGTGCACTTCCTTCACAGGAAAGCTCTGGAACGAGAACAAAGAGAACAAACTCAGCACCTGTGTCTACAGTTTACCTGTAAAAGTATGTGACAGGAACATGAAACAAGGAGTTATCCTGCGAACAATTAATACAGGCTAGCAGAAACTGCATTAAACATTTCTTCTTTTTACAGTGCCCTGAACCCTAGGGCCACACACATGCATGCACATGCACTCTCTGAAGCTTTTCACCATTTACCCAGGTAAAGTGGGAGAGATAGGTAGATCATGCTTCCTACTCAGCCAGAATAAAAGGCTTACCAAATTGTTTGTGATCAGCATTCTACTCTGAATTCAGCTGTTTCAGCTACAAAATTCTCTAAATCACCCATGCAATAAACCTAGCTCCTCTAATTACCTGCATCTGTGTGCAAATTTTAGTCATTTACATGCCTCAAGTTTTCAGAAATTCTTTCATACTTCTATTTTGGCACCCAGTTTTGAAGAGAGGACAGAAGACGATGTAGAAATTATATAAACAGAACTTCAAAAATCTGTCACAAAGTTGCTTACCTGCTTTTCACAACTCATCTTTATCAGGTTTCTACATCTTTTCCTCACTGAATTCCTACTGTTACATTACTTACAAATAAGGACTCTACTTTAGAAAATCAACCACATATTATTGTTCCTGTACTAAATAATCGTCACAATCCTCAGTTGATATGTCATGTCCATCATTGTTATAACCTCACTAATGACATCACTTCTCTTTTGAAATTTCCATGAAGCACTCAGCACGCTCAGAAATAACACATTTTACTATTAAAATTAATTTCCCCAACATAGAAATGACCCCTCTCAGTACTATAGTCATTATGTTGACAGTGCAGAGACTTTGGCACGAAGAAACAACCAACCAAACACAAAAGCTCATTCAAAAAGTTCTTTGATATCACTGACCAAAATTCTTGAGCAAGAGCCTATTGGCTTCTGCTTATGGGTCACATTGGGGAATGCAGGTAGAATGACCTGCTTCCACTGAATCAAAAAACTTAATCCCTTAGAAGCTTAGACAGTTGCATCATGTAGATTTCAGTTTTACGTCCAGGACTTCTTAAAGAACAATATCAGACACGCTGAGATTTTGGGCCTAAGACCTGTTCCCTGAAAGCCGTTAGCAAATAAAAGGTGCGGAGCAATAAATTGCCAAAGTCATGGGAAAATCAGCCACAGGAACCAGAAAAGGTGAAAAAGAAGAGAGAGACAGACAGAAAATGAAGGAGAGGTTTCACATTCTGTTATATACTAGTGGATGGTTCAAAATGAAGAAAACACCGTCACCACCACACACACTTCCTTTGCCCCCAAAAAATGGTTGCTACGTTCTGCCACCACGTGGAAAGAGGGAAATAAGGAAGACAGTTTCTGTTAAGCCATCAGTGTTCAAGGACTGCGTTCAATGTGCAAGCATTTTCACAGCAGGAGAAAAACACAGTGTTGTGCAAAAACAGAGCTAAAGAAAATACAAGCAAAACAAAGGGAAAAAAAATAGGAAACAAAAGTGGTACCTGAATTGAAGCAAGAGTGATCTCCACAGGGACAAATTAACTTAGTCTTTCCTTCCCACATCTTGCACAAATGAAATACAGAATGAAGAAAAAGAACTAGAATAAAACCTTCCAACCTGTTCAGAAGCAACAAACCATTCCAGGCAGAACTTTCAAGAGAGCCAAAATGAGTCACAATTCAAGTCAATGTCTCCCATTTTCATTATCTAACCCTAAAGCTACACAAGTCACACCCAGAAGTGGCAAAAGCCAATTGACTTAATCCTTCTAATAATAATTTTTGCCCTCCCTATCCCCTATCTTCAAATCTGTGATATCCTGGCAACCTAGCTCAGGGTTATTGAATCAAACTAAATGGTGACGATGGAGAAAGACCTAGAAACTACTGTTAAACTTCAATTTAAATCTCAATGAGCTACGCCAACATCTGTACCACTCATGCAAACTAGCAGTGCCTGTGTCAAGGAGTGGGGCAAATACCTGTTTAGAAAAAATCAATAACACGGCCACTTCATGAACAGCCAAGCAAAAGACATTTACTCATTTTTTGCGACAACAAAAGGGGTTCAGAAATAAAAGAAATATTTCAAATTATGAGAATATTTGTAACTTACGAAAACTTACAAAAATGTTTGTAAAGTATAGAAGGACATGTTGTAGGACTTCAGAATTTTCCATGAGCTGCATCACAAGTAATACCTCATCTGATCATCTCTACCAACAGAAATTTGTTTATTATTGTCATGTTTTCAGAAATCACTAAGATTTGACTAAGACAAACACAAATGTAATGAATAAATGTTTCAACTGCAAATCTGAATGACAAAATTCTTAAAAGTAGTAAATATACCAGCAAAAAACCCCCAAAACTCCAGGCAAAAACTCCATTAAATTAATATCAATGATTGCGAAAGTGACTTCACAAACTAGGATGGTCGACAAAAACTATAGCATGACTTGTTTCCATCTTTCATAGCACCTTTTTTGCAGCTTCTACACAAAAATCTATATCTTCATGCAGAGGGAAACTATTAAAAGCCATAGGCACCACATTACTTCTTTGTTGATGCTCTCAGTCTTAGTCTGAGTTTCCTTATGCACTAGAAATGGCCTTACTCAGGATGTTTTTATAAACACTGTGCATTCCTTCTCCACCTCTTCTCCTTTCAAATCATATCCATTTCTAATTTGTTTTAAAAGTCATCAGTTATTTTTGAAGTCACAGAAGTGGTTTTTTTAAGATGCTCAAAAACTAGTTTTCCTCAAGTCTCTTTTAATACCTCTAGGTTCTTAAATTTATATACTTTACCTAATTTCATTTAAAAAAAACCCCAAACAAAAATAAACTCAAACTCAGAAATTTAAAAGGTGTCATATTTATCTATAGTCTCATTGCAATTTACATCCAATTTTTTAATATATAATTGAATTCTTAAAATGGCCAGTTTTATCAAGGTAATGAATGTCTCTGGACATGAGCGATGCTGCTGTGGTGGCACTGTTGTCAGTGGCACAATGCTTCAACTACTAAGCCAAGAGGCACAGGAGGACTCATCCTGCTCTGTGACAAGACCCCACTGTTGAAAGAAAAGTAATGACTAATCCTGCCATAATCATTCCCTGTGAGATCCCATGCACATTTAATGACACTTATAATAGCTGAATATGTCCCTTATATGTTAACACTTTTAATAGTTAAGTATGTCAAAAAGGTCAGTGATTATTACACTCTTGATGGCTGTCATTTACCCATGTGACCAACAGCACTCTTTCAGGACTGTGCCTCCTGTTCTTCAAGGGAAATGAACTGGGGAGATGTAACCTCAGCAGGCTGGAAGCAATCCAGTAACCTAGCCTTCAATCAAACACAAACACACATTATGTAAATTGTGCTACCAGTCTGACCCCTAGAACTAATCTGGTGTCAGATAGCACTGCAGATCACTGTGAAAAGTTCTTTCTACTTTTCCACTTCTAATCCCATAAAAGAACAAAGTACACCCCAAGTATTTATCTTTTCGTTTCCAAAACGGGTGTTAGAGAGTGTTTAGCATTAATTATGTGACTTTTCAAAAAATAACGAATACAGATCTTTCAATAAATGTCACAGGATGGACCTTCAGATATTCAGCATCTCATCCAAGTATGAAATCAATTTAGTTTTAAAACATAAAGAAAAGTTCTTAAGACTACAGACATGAGCTAAGTTTCTGCGATACGAGCAAAACAGCTTATCCATGAGAACTGCTTATGTTCACATCTTGGTGTAAAACCAAAACCAGAATCAAATCTCCTTCATGTGGGAAATCCTGAGACATAGCGTCTTCTTGACGTACTCATCTCCAGGTACTTTTGAAAACAGTAAAGATATCTTGAAAAACCTGCATCCTAAAGCAGTTTTCTATTACCATCTGACAGGAAGAGTGTGATTAGCTCCTCTGACAGTCTTATTTATGTGTTTAAGAAACTCTACTTTTAAGGCTGGCAGATAGGATTCAGAAACCTTTCTTGAACAACCGTATGTCAAACACCCAGGCATTTGTCATTTGTATACCTACTTTTATTCATTTTCTGCACCATTAAAAATCAACAATGAAAAGAAAAGCAAAAACTGCTGCGCATAAACTTGTATTGCTGTCTAAGCAAGTCTAACTAAAAAACCTCCAACTGAAACTTTCTTAATAAATAAGCTTATTAATTTCTATTGAAGTAAAGCCTATCCAGGAATATACTAATTCCAGTTCTCATTAATATGCCCAGGCTTGTCTGATGTGAGTTAGGCCCACTTTTAGTTCCTCTAGGTCCCATGCGCCTGAGCTGCCCTACTGACTGAACAGTGTGTGAAACTGCACCCACTGCAAGGAATCTGGTGACACAACACTAAATAAACACTAATCAGGAAGCTGCTCCCACAACGCTGGAGCCAACCCACGTGTAACCAGGTTTTGGCTACTGTGGTTAACAGCTTCAGCCTCTGTAATTCTATGTTCCTTGTGATTCCTTTGTGTTTAGAGGTATCTTAGCTCACCAATAAATGAAGGCAGTAGCACCATTCTCAGGATAAATTTGGTGGATAGAGCAACACACATGACAAATTTGGTGGAAAAAAAGATAGTTGTTTTATGACTGAAATGTACACAACCTCTAAGAGAGATTGGACCATAAAGAAATGTGGATAGTACGCTTGAAAATAGCATGAGGCAGACCCACCAGCCCTGCTAAATCTAAGGCATGAAGACCCAATGTATGCATTGCTGATGTACTCTGCATTTGGTACCTGCATCACAGTCATTTGCCACATCTGCCAGATGTCTAATAACTGATAAATCCATGTCCAAAGTGACAGGCCAGCAAATTACAGTAAAGTTAGAGGTTGGTAGATTAGGGTAATGCTTGGAAGAACTCAAGAGTTTGAACAAACAAGACACAAAATATTAGGGGGAAATTCATGGAGGTGCCTTGGCACAACTGCCTTGATAAATCATACATGGCAGACTTGTCATTGAGTAAGATCTCCCCAGGTGCAGTACCCCAGCCTTCACCCAGGACCAACCTTCCCTGCTAATGAAACCATACAATAAAGTACACTCATAATTTTTCAATTTGAGTCCTTCTAGCCATATCAGCACAAAATCAGAGAGTGTTAAGAGAAAGGATTCTTCCCCCCCAGCTCTCAGTCAGATAATCACTTCTATTTCCTCACAATAAGTTCTTTTTGTGAAATGAAAATGATTTCAAAGAACACGAACTGACAATTGAAAGCTACCATTGATGCCCACAGGATGTCATACATCTCCCTTTCAGGAAATTAAAGCAGTAACAAGAGCAGGCAGAGACAGTAAAATGACAATAAAAATGTATTTTGATTAAATTATTCTACAATAAAGCTAAAAGGAATCTAAAAACAAAGTCTGATTATCATCCTCAACATGCCTGTTGAACGGCTTGAACACAAAATCATTTCAAGATGAGCACTGAACTAGCTGCAAACAACATTAAAAGTCATATCTTTTCCTCTCCCTTTCCTCTTCAGATGTCATGCCATCATGATCAGCTTGAACAGTCTCATACAATTCAAAATATCACCAGCAAGCAGAAGGAATCCCTTCTGAACACAGTGCTTTCTGTAAACACGCTCTGCCAACACAAACATTATTCAAAATGTGGTCAGATCTCCTCTCCCTGCTTTGCACTCAATGTTTCCATAAAGAATAAAATAACCATTTCCTAAGAAACCAGTAGATAAAGACAAATCGATTACAGAGCAAAATGTTTTTACATTTCTTTAAGAAACCAAGGCAGAGATACATTATTAATGACTAACTATACCAAAAGAATACATGATTTATTCACAACCCAGGCACTGTTTCAAAAGACATTTTTTAATCACTTATTTTTATTTTCATTCTTATTTTAGCTTTTAGGTGAATTTTTTCCGGAATGTTGGTAAATGCCTTCTAACTATAGCTTATGTGTTGGTTCTGCACAGCCTGGTTTTTGGTAGTGGTGGGGGCTGGGGCTGGTGTTTGGCCAGTGTTAAACCATGACACTATAGCTTTTGAACCAGTTTTCTTTTTTGAATCCTCTAAATGAACACATTCTTTGAGAGACAAAAAAATTGATTTGCTTTCACCAATAAATTTCTAAAATCAAACAGAATGTGAACTATAGTTTGAGAAAAGAATAGACTGCTGCTGTAACCGAGTGGTGAAGCTCATTCAATATAATGACTCTGGCATTAAGAAATTTTTTTTTCTCTTCAAAGAAATGAGAGGATTAAGAACAAAATGTACCAAATTTGTACCTGCATAATGTACAACAAGAAACCCCAAACCATTTGTTCAGCAGTGGCCCATGAAGGATGACAAAAAAAGTAGTATTCTTGTCAAGCTTTTCATTTGCCATGAAAATGGTCTGTTTCATAAGTGTATTACTTAGAGTCCCAAGCTGCGAATTTTAAAATCTCACATCTCAATAAATATCCCAGTTTTCATCATTGTTCTGTACCCATAACAACTAAAAACAGGCTTTGTAGGAACATCTCATTTCTTTTCCACATTTATGGAATTTACCACAAGTGTGATCTTAAATATCTGCATAAACATCCATCTGCTTTGGTTTAGATTTGTAGTGGTGGTGTTCTTTTCACACCTGTGTTACTGGTAAGTGTGTTTGTTGCTTTATGCTTTTCCAGTTGCAGTCTCAAATCTCGCAGAACTAAAGCACCTCACTTTGTCAGAAAGTAGTTCAGAGACAGAAGTTCTCATAACTTTGTAAAACAGGATTCTAAGAGCAAGACTAATACTGGTATCAAAAGTCTCATGCAATGAGGCCTGATGAGTAATGTCGCATTCTTCATGCTGCTGGGAAATAGATATGAGAGATATTTATGGTTTTATATCCAGACTGCCATTTTGCAGCCACTGTACAAGTGTGTTGAAAGCACAGCAGTACCCTGAGTCCTAGAAACTAACCCCACAACGTGGGAGGCACTCGTGGCTTCCTCTGAGGTGATGAATAATTTGTCTGTCCACATCCACAGCTGATATGAATGAGCATTGCAGGTACCTGAGCTACACAGAGGAGAAAGAAAAAGAGTGCAGAGTGAGATTAAAGGCTGTGGCAGGTATCTGTAAATTAAAAACCAAAAAAACAAACCAAACCAAACCAAAAAACCAATCAAAACAAAAAATAAAACCAAAAACCAAAAAAAGCCCAGAAGAAAACCAAAACAAAAAAAACCCACAAAAAACAAACCAACCAACCAACCAATGAAACAAACCACATTTCTTTTATTAGATCTATGGATTATATGAACAGCTTGATAGGAATGATAGTATCCACCTCCAAACATGCAAAATAGTGCCCCAATAAATACTCTAAGAGAAATGGAAAAAGTCAACAATTACAGCTACCCTGCTGTTACCTCTAACATTTGTTTGTTTAAAGCATGAAAAACGTTATTTTCATATCAAGGATTGGTTTTTAAATAACAATAACATTTAAAATAATAGTGCAATTCAGACTGATGAAAGATCAGTTGTTTGCCAGATGTACACAAGATATTTTATTTTGATATTTCCCTTGTCACTTGTTCATTATTTTTGTGCTTGAGTTATACTGACAGATGTTTACAGTTCCTCTCCCTTTCCCGTCCTGCTGTTGTTTACTTGGACAGTGGTAGTACTTCTTAGCTGTTTAAATGAACACTATTGTAATCAGAGAGGGACTTTCCTACCTCTGACTGTTATTCATCCCCTTTCCACGTGCGCCTAAATTATTCCTGTCAGAGATAATACTTATCCTTTGCTCACTTTTTCGGAGTGGTGCAGAAAAGAGCTCAGTTTATCCAGTTTCTGCATATAAACGATGAGAAATCGACTATTAGAACACAGTAATGCTTCCTCTGGTTAAGCTTGCCACAAAAGATGGCAGAATTATAGAACATGAGGTGGAAGGGACTTACAAGGATTATCAAGTCCAGCTCCTGGCCCTGCACAGGACAACCACAAAAGTCACACCATGTGCCTTAGAGCATTGTTCAAATGTTTCTTGAACGCCGTCGGGCTGGTTCTGTGACCACTGCCCTGGGGAGCCTGTTCCAGTGTCTGAATATAGGCTAAAGCAAAACCAAAAGAAAACTCAGTAAATAAGCAAGTTTAGATTCAAGTAAAATATAGAATAAAAATACTTGTTTGATATATTTTAAGGATAAATATATAATCAGACGGCACTAGATGGAAAAAAACAGGACTGCAAAGCTATTTTGCCCTTTGTAGTTGCCCATATCAGGAAGCTGTAGCAAGCAGTACAAGAGAAGTCAAGCATTTCTCTCCTGGTGAGAAATTCATAGCTGTGCCTCTTACCAAATCAAATGCAATCTGAAAATTCTTGACTGTTATTAACATGAATATATAACCTCAATGTGCCACAACCCCACACACACCCACCTACAAAACTGTACTCTCTAAATAATCCTCCTGCACAAAAATTGTTGGTTTTTTTTTTTTGAAGTAGTTCTCTGCCTGAGGATAAGCTGAGCCATAATCATAAAAGAGAGGAAAGCATACATAGATTCAACACCAAAGAGTGAGAAAAAAAGCAGAATAAGAGCATGTTGTTGTTCTTTTAAAGCAGATACACTGAAGGGGTTATTATTTTATTAATGGTACTCTCACTGACATTATTCTGGTGTTATTTGAACAAAGTGCCTTCTATTGTAATCTGTAGTGACACAAAGCTCTGCAGGAGACAGGATGCTTTGAACAATTCCCATTTTAGATTACGTCTAGAAATTGCATGTTTAAAGCTGAATTTACATGTTGAATGCAAATCTTTGAGACTGAGCTGGCATATCAAACTGGTGCAGCTGTACACAATTAGAGCAAAATGTGGCTGCTGTTTCAAAGAGCCTTTCTTTTGTTGTAGTATATACTGTTGTTCGTTTGTTTGGAAATACATCGCTTATATCCAACACATAGCACTATTTGTGAATTAGGAGCTGTTATTTCAAAAGGATTTCATAATCATTGAAAAACTATCCTATACCCCGTAGTAGGTTTTTGGGTCAGAAACTGCTGTCTGGATCTAGATTTGACTCTTTTTAGAAGGTCTATGGGTAGCAATGTGTTTTGGGGTTGGGGTTTTTTTGTTTTGTTTTTCAAATCCTATTTTAGTCACAGTCAGAGCTTCAATGTACTCCTCACCTCACACAAAAAAAGAAATTGTTCTTCTCTGTGGCTATATGATGTCTTTCTATTTCCTCATCTCAGAAGGTGTCGGCTTCACTAAGGATTCCCACTTAAATTGAGCAGGAGAGGACAGTGCAGACTGAATACAAATTCGTGCTGGAGAAGTGGAACAAGGTTAGCGAAGTGTGCAGTTGGTGAGATTGATGTTGATACCCTTCACTGCCAAGTGAAATGCCAATAATGCTTGTACAGCATTTTGTGAGGGCAATGGGAGTATTGATTCCTGAGCAATAATAAAGAATGAAGCTGCTCTCTCAGGTATAAAAATATTGGCAACTGTTACAAAGAATTGACTCATAGAGGCCTCAGTGTTGGCCTATCTTAATACAAATAATTCAGGCTTCAGAAGGATTTCAAGAGCAGCCAGGCATGGTCCTCAGGCACATTCTCTGCTATTAATTTATCTGCAGCTTTCACAAGTGTCTCTGTCTATCAGCCAATTGGTCTTTGAGGTGCAGGAACAAAAATGGATTTCTGAAGGCTTGTTGGGAGACAATATGAAAAGCCAGTTGAGCCATGAATTTTTAACATATAAAATAAAAAAAAGTTACATTCCTTTCTTGCCATTTTTATGAGAAAAAGCAGAACATATAGTTTCCATGCACTCCATAAATAAATTTAACATGCATTTCATTGGGAGCTGAGATTTCTAAGGTTAGTATTTTTATTGCATTGCTTAAAATAGCTTTACTCACTGAAAGAAGTGTAAAACTCCCAGAACATGAAGCTATTACAGGCTATAGTACATCTTACGCGTTCCCTAACAATTTGCAGTATGCTGTCTGTGCTTAAACATGAGTACTAAGTGTGTCCTGAAAAATTCTGAAGATTAGCTGCTTTTTGTGGTGTTGAAAAGCAAACACCTTTAAATGACTTCTCACTTCTAAAATTGTGCAGCATGTCTGTTCACTGTGTTGACTAATGGGATTCTGCTCCATCCATCGCCAACTATCAAAGGTACAACAGAAATGGAAGTACATCAACACTCGTAACAAAAGCAGTGATGAAATCCACACAGTGGTGTAGAATTAGCTGCATTTCATTGGCAAATGCCTCACCCACGCTTAGTGTAATAATAAACATTTGACAGAATTGCTGCTGACATGGTGAACAATCAATTTTCTTTCAATGGTTATTAGATACCAAAAATCTATCATTATCTGTTGTTTTTTCTTTAGCAGTAGATTTCTCACACTAATGCTAGAGGCTTGATGATTTTTAATCAAGAAAACTATCCAAAAAAGGGCAAATAAAGTCACAAATATTTCCCAAAAATGACACACATTTCATGAAGAATTCTAATTACTGAACCTACTGATTCCAATAATCAATGTTTAAATCCCATTTAAATGTGTCTGTTGTAAAATAGACATCTTAAACCATTGTGAAGTAACTTATTTTGCCACAGATGAAATGAAATACATTGACTGGAAAGTTTTCATCCTGGTCATGCTCTTCCTGAGTCAAACACATAATGAATTTTTCAATCTCACTGGCTCAGAATGCTTCACAAAGATTTCACCTCTGTCTTCCAAATCTGCAAGGAAAACTCTTGGTCTCCGAATAAATGAACGATCAAATGGGAAGGTCACGCACTTTGAAACAGAAGGGCAGGTGGCCAGTGCAGAGCCCAGGCTAAAAGAAAACAGGACAAACACAATACGTCTGGTGGAGAACCACAGGTGAAATTGCCAGTAGACGTGACTACTGAACTACTAATGCCTTTGGATGATTACATACTAAAAAACCTAATGAAGTTACACATAGTTGAAAAGTATTTGAAAAACTTGTTTTCAAGGGAACAAGGAGGTATTGGATCAGAACCATATGAAAGAAAGAATATTAATGGAACTTGATTCAAAGAAACAATTTTAAATTCCTTTACCCTCAACAGACCTTTTTCTGTGCTTTTGTAGACATCCATCCATCTATTATGTCAATAAAGGAACACAGTCAAAGGAAGCCACAGCTTTTGTCAACTGGAAGAAAGTGTTCCCATCTACAACTGATAGCCTTTGGCATTATCATATAATGCTAATGCAGATTATTATATTTTATTAATATATTGACGTTTCATATTGCAACAGATTCTACTTACTCTGTTTCAAACCCAGAGATGTATCAAATTGCTCAAGACTCCTTTGTGTCTGTCAAGTCTACTGCATTTTTTACAGCAAAAAACCACAGACCTCTACAGATGACAGGGATGTGATTTCTCTTGTGACATTCTCATGACATCACTTCTGAGCCACCAAAATGCTCTACTGTGTTTCTCTCTCAAATGTAAAGAATCTCATCTTTTCCTATTAAAAGAAATTTTTGTACATGCATTTATATTCATATGAGCAGTTTCTCTTTCCTTCACCCCCATAGCTAGAAATCTCTCCTATTACATGGAGTATGAGGCAGTTATAATGCAGATTTCTTTTATGCTATAAAAGTAAAAAGGAATTAAATATCTAGTACCTATCTAGTCATTACTTTTGACTGCTGAATATTGCAACCCAAAAATCCACAACAATGGTTACTCTTTCTTTTCCTCAGTTATTTTTATGTAAAGAAAATGCAGTAGAATAAGAAATTATTCTTCTAATTGCACATTGTTTTGTCTCTATTGACATAAAATTTCACGTGCCATCATGTTGCCTATTAATCTATTACAGTCATCTCTCATCTTTGGAATCATAAATCATGAAGTATCATCTGCATGCTTTTTTCTGTTTTCATTTTTTTATTAGTCATAGCTATATTAAGAGATACCAGCCCTAGAAAAGGCAAGTATTGTAAAAATTTGAAAAGACAGGTTGTGTATGTTTAGAGATGTGACCTGCTTCTTAGTGTTTTCTTTAGAAAAGATCAGGAAGTGCCATTTTTTGTGACACTCAGTTTCTCAAAAAGGGTCTTCCAGAGCCTTTGGTTCAAGCTTCCAGATGGCAGTGCAGTACAGCAGAAGCACAAGAGTAAAATGAAGATTAATCTCCATGTGTGTGCTGAGAGCACTGCAGGACCTGTCTGGTAAAAATCCACTGTGGCAGAGCTGGGGAAAACAGATCACCAAATTGACATAAAGATGCTGAGCTTTGCCCTTTGAAACCTGCAGGTTATTTCTGTTCATTAGACTCTAGAGAATCATAAAAACATTAAACATCAAAAGAGTCTCAGTTGTGCTATTAGGTCTTGAGTTTTAACCCTGCTGTCATGTTTTTGTTCCTTTACTTGCCAAGGTTAGACTCTAGTAACTCAAGCACAACCTAGATGGGATCTCAGTGCATTCACCAACACTAATATTTTTTTCTCCTTTTACCCATGTCTTTCAAAAATTCTGTCTAGTGACTTTAGAGAAACCCAAAGGAAGGAATAAATTTTTTTTCAATTGTTGCTTGTTTTTTTTAAAAAAACTTCCGTTGTGCAGTAAGGGCAGATTTCCTTCTGCAATTTGTTGAACAAAGCAATTGGTGTTGGACAGAAGATATTCAAATTCCAGCTATAAATTCACTTATAAAGTGAATTTAGTTATCTTGAAAGGTATTAGACTGAATGCCCCAGAGACTGAAGTCATTGACTTATTCACAGGATTGCTACTGAGAAATATGAAATAGTGCAAGCCTTCTCACTAGAGTGCTCCAAGCCTGACCTGCCTTAATGACCTGTGAGAGGAGAGATTAGTTCAGCTTTTATGTTCATTTAGGAAAGCACTCCTTTCACTTTAATCAATGGCAAAACCTCTTCTGAATTCAGTGAAGGTTTGATCAGATCTTTGTCCTGTAAGAAAGATGCTGTGACCACTGAACAAGCCACAGACAGAAAAGATCAGGAAGATATGATTAAATGTCTGTGGACACGTGCAGCAAATGGGGTGATCAAAACTCCTGGGCATACAGCTCTGGTCTTCATACAAGTGTACAGGTGGCAAAGGGTCATTGTCTGAGTGGTTTCGATCTGATATATTTGGGATTTTTTTAATCTTAAATTCATGAGACAGTAGAGTTTTATCTCAAATACATGCTTTGTTTCTTGCTGCCAAAAGAAGAGAAGGGAATCTTGGATCAATATATTCTGTTCTTCCAACCATGTGAATGCGGGAAAGTGACTTGGTTCCTTTTTTGCTGGACTCTCACTCCCATCTTTATCCATATATGAAATGGGAGGTAATAACAAAAAAATGGAAAAAAAGAAGATACAGAAGAGCAAGAAAAGTTATTTGGATTTTTACTCGAAATTTTTGAGTAAGAGATATCTTCAATGCCCATGGTATCACACTTGCTGGCAAAACCATATACTTGTGTAACAGACCCTTATAATACCCCCTATGAACAATAACATTTCTGCATGCAAGTGCAATAGGATCTGTGTGCTACGGTAAGAATAAAAAATATTGTAAATGTATGATAATTATAAAAATATTTGTATTCATTTAGCTGCCAAGTGCAGTGATAGCTACTTATTCTACAGAAAACCCACTGGTGGATATTCAGCTTCCCTGAGTTCTGGTGAATTTTCTTTACAAGTGCCAGGATGCAAGTTCCAGGTTTTTAAACATTATGGAAGAAATCCAGAGGCAGAAACCTTGTCAATCACTGACAACAGGCCCTTGAAAATAGAACCACTGCACTTTGAGAAAGGTTTCTGCTAGCATTTGGGAAAAGAAGCAGGGTGGCCTTTGTTTCCAAGAGCGACATACCCAAAGTGTCTGCAATGATCTATGCCTTTTGCTAGGCTTTGGTGTGGGTTTTTTGTATTTGCCACTTTCCACAATACCTTGACACTCAAGAGGTTTTTAGATACTTGAAAATATAAGAGATGAGCTGATATTGTCTTACACCTTATACCTCTGCTTTACTGCTTCTCTACCCTTTCACTCTTATGTTAATTACTCAGGCATTATTTGTCTGCTGTTCTTCCTACTTTTATCCTGGATTTAAATTACTCTTCCCTTCTTGTATAAATTTATCAACATTGATACTTTTCTTCTACTAAACAAAAATTAGCACAACTAAGGCTTCAATCTATATGTGGGTACTTTGCCACTTAATTCAGCAGCAGTGGCAGGCCTTGCATACAAATTCCTACTGTACATTGGATTCATTACTATTGAAACTGAGATAGCCAACTGAAGAGGTTTTTTTTACTAGCTCAAACTATAACTCTAGCTAGCTTGATGACAGCTCAAAGTCAGGTTTTCAGCCCTAGCTGCTGATCTGGCCTCCACATAAAATTTTCACTGGTGTGCTCTAAGACATTTAAGACAAACTCATGAGCTGTTATTGAAGATTCAGGCACACAGGAAGCATGGAGATATCCAAAATTATGTTGACTACAATAAAACTGAGGAAGAGAGACAGGAACTTCTCTCTATTTAGTTATTCTCTTGTAAACATAAGATTAAAGTTCCCCATGCCAGCTGAGCAGGGATACTTAAAATTCAAGTCCGTAAAAACCACATTAGAAAAGGTTTGCAGCTCTGAAATTTTGCCAAACTGCTAAAAGCTGAAGCATGGAGGTAGAAGAACACACAGAACTTGACTGAACACCCACAGAAATCAGTGGGAGACTTTCCACACATTTCAGTCAGTAACAGCTCAAGCCATCCAACACGTTTCAGAGCTATTAGTATGACTTTTTATTTCAGTCTCACAAGTTAAGTAATATATTCAAATGCAAAACCACACCTCAATGTGAATTAAGAGGAGTGGAAAATACAGAGCTTTTATGTAACACACATTTTTGACACTGGAATGTAGATATATCAAAACTCTCTTCTTCTAAAGAGACAAAGCAAAATTAATATAACCATTCACTTTTATCACCTAATTTACATCACTGAAAACAAAAGAATCTTTAATAATACAGAAGGATTTCAAGTAAACATATTTACCTTTAAAATATGCATTATAACCACGTGACAGGGTAAAAAACATCACAAGTGTATAAATGTGATCTGTAGAGCATGCCATAAACATATAAAAAAATTACCCTACTTGGAAAATATTAGTCTAATTAGATGGTACATACACAAGGGAGTTGGAGAGAAAAGAGTGAATTGATCAAATCATTGAAAAGAAAGGGCAAAAGCTAAGAACACATTTTGTTAGCCCCATGACTCATAAGTTTCTTATGTCTATAGACAGGCTTCTACTCACTGGATGAGTAGGCCAACATTTATCATTCTCTTTTCTCAAGTTGTGTGTCTTCACGAGTCACTCAAAAAGAGTGTGAAGGGCTGTCAGACTGCTTCAGGAAGTGGGATGAAGACAAACCGGGCCATATGGAAGAAGTTATGAGAGCAGAGAGAGAAGAGAACATTGAGACAAGCTTGCAAGTCTTTCCTTTGGGTCAAACAAAGAGAGAATAGAAAAAGCAGGTGAAAGTACAGAAGTAAATGAGTGGGCAGAATTATATAACACCTTGAAGTGGACTCATGGCCTGTCAACCCAGGTACCAATGGAGATGGAATATAGTGCTCTATCTAGTAAGCCAGGCAGCTCCCAGGCAGCCCTTTTTCTAATCCTTTGAGCAACAGACTATTGCATCACCTCTCTGCAAACTTCTGTCCTTAGATGTATCTTCACCATCAATGGCCAAAATGTGAATCTGAAGATACAGCTTTGAAATTGCACATGGTATTTATGTTTGTATTCCCCCATGTGGATCACCAGGCTAGGAAAAGTTATTGGAAGATGCTGTGCTATGAAAGTGAAGGATAAGGCTTTCAAACACAAATGTGGCATGGAATTTTTTTTGTACAGCAAGGGAGAAATACAGCAACCAATGTTGGTACATCAGAGAAATGAATTAATAATTAATAGCTTATAAATGAGTTAACAGCTCTTTACAATGACACATAATTGTAGGGAAAAAATTTATTACCAAATATCACTAACAGCTTCTAAATATGTTGGTTATTCCAGTGAAGAAACATGAGTGTTTAAAAAAAGTCAATTAGATACCTCTTAGGTTGTAACTGTCACATAAACAGCTTGTAAATGAGTAAGAAAACAGTATTCTAAAGTAAACTTCCACTCTCTGGCTGCTGCTATTGTTAGGAAAGCAAGAAACCTGGTTATACTAAAATAAAAAAAAAATCATTACAGTTTGAATAAGTAATTTTTTTATCAGAAAGAATGAAAAATGTTACCACTTAAACAAAACAAAAATACCAGCTCTTCATAATATTTCACATAGGAAAGAACATTTAGACATGAGATAAGGTCCAGGCATAATTCAGCCTAACCAATTTGTTCCTGTGTAGGAAACAAAAGATCCAATGTAAAAAACATGATAAAGGAATAAGGAAATATTGTGTTCTTGTCCACACAGCTGGAAGTCCTTTGCTATCACTATTTTGATTATTTTAAATTGACAAAGACATGTAGAATTAAAATAATATATTACTTCTGTGAGGATTGCATTGACTTTGAGAGTATACAACCTATGTTGTGCAGAAAATTATATTAATGCATCATAATACATCATCTTCAGAAAGATTTTATTAGCAGAAAAATAAGCAGAGCCCTGTAAAATTCCACTCTCACTTTTTGCTAATTATTTTTGCTCCATATGCATTATATTCTCCATTTATGTATACATAAGAATATTAAATGAACTGAAATTCTAATTACTGGCAGCATTGAATCCCAAGGTGAAGTATGTATCGCTACACCAAAATCCATATGAACAGAACTGGTTATAGGAAAGTATGTGCATGGGAAGATGTGAATGTGTGAGCATAGGAGAATGGCTTCTATGCTGCTGAAGAAAGCCTAGACTCACAAAACCACTTGCTGAAAAACATTCTCTCCATTTATTTCTCAATTCCTACTCATTTCTTGACTTTACACTTACTTTCTTCACACTTACTCTATTTTAACAAAAACTTCTGCACAGGAGCTAAAATATTGGCTGTTGATTGTCATGAACTCTAGCCCTAATTTATAAGAACTAGTAGGACTATTCTCCTATGTGCAAATTCAGGAAAATGCTCCAATATATCGACACACTGGGGCAAAGCATGGACTAGTCAGAAGCAAAGATTGGTTTTGGGCTGCAGGAGTGTTTTCAGTTGAATCAAGCAAAACCAGGCTCAGAATAGCATATAAGTAATCTTTACATAAGTGCAGATTCACTTTTTAAGAAACAAAACACTAACAAATGCAGAAGTGGATTTCAGTAAACAAAAGTTAGTGGCTCCCTCCAGCAAAGACCAATATAGACAGACTGAAATGCCTCACCTTCAACGTAATTTTGTTGTGGTTGTTTAAATACCTTCTGAAAACCAAGGCTGTTCTCCTTGTGCAAACTGCCTTACCATGGTAGCCCAAAGCTACTTCTGCAGGACTCTTGACATTTCTTCTCATGTGCAATGGCATTTTTTTATTAGTTAACCTTGTGCTCCCATATGTACATACACACTTGCACAAGTCCAGTTATAGTTAATGTCATCCGTCTTCATCTCGTAATTTTGCTTTAAATAGAAAACCAGTGATACACAACTAGCTGACTAGTCAGCAAAGTGGCATAGACTTAATCAGAAAGCAGTACAGGCTATACAGGAGCTATACATAGAAACAAACCTACTAATTTGTAGGTAGCATACTTAAAATTGTACACTGAACTTTTTACATTGAAATTTAAATAAACATTATTAAGGCTACACAGATTGAGTGGCTGTGGGAAAGCTGGGTGGCACAAGATGTCAAAACAAGCAATAAAACTCTGCAGATTAAGACAGTTAAATAAGCACAAAGAGGTAAGAAAAAAGTTATGTGAGCTGACTTATTTATTATGGCCAAAATGAGCCATGAAAAATAAAACAATATAATTATATCTCCAGATGTCAAGGTAATTGTGTCAACCTTTGCACAGAGCCTGGGAAAGCAGCAATATAAAATGGCAAGAACAAAAGCCAGGTGAAAAAGATCAAATTGCATGGTGATGGGCTGTAGAAGGTATGGCTGTCAGAATGAAAAACACAATACAGGCTGCTGTACAATGATAATGACTGTGCTAGCATGCATTGTACTTGCTAACACAGTAATACTTCTTACTTCATTATTCAAGCTGAGTCCACTTGCAGTGCCAGTACATAGCAATGCAATTTTCTAGAAGTCGGGCATGTTTCACTAACTAGGACTTCCTTGAAATAATAGGTATAAAATTTAATCCCAAGCTACAGTTGCAAATTAATTTAGTAGACTGTCAAGAAGAGCTTAAATAAGAGAGGTTGAACTCCAGAATATCATGGAAAATGCCATGTCTGAAATGAGATGTTTACTTAAGTACATAATATCTGACCTAAACCAGCACAGTGGCAGCTCTTGGTTTCAATCAACCTCAGTGGATCCCTGAGAGAGGATCTGTGAAGACCATCCCCGTAATACTTTGCAAACCTCAGTGGGTTCTGTAATGGAAAAAAAAAGTCTCTAGAAATGTGAACGAAGCAGTTTAAGGGGTTTAAATGCAACCTGGAATCCGACATGCCAGAGTGCTTCTTTATCCAGTGTGTAACGAATTATGTTGTTTTTGCTGTAAGACTGTATGAATGAAAACTTGTGTGTTTCTTAGTGTTGTAAATATGCTGTAAGTAAAATCAGGAGTATTCTTAAAATTTCTTTCCAAACACATACAATTATTTTAATTATAGGATATTTTAATATATACTTCACAATAAAATCTGTCCTATTTAATAAATTGGCTGACTAGGAGCAGAATGCATAGAGTTAACTCTTCTTAGAAACTGTATAAAAGGCCTTGTGATAATGTTCCAATAATTTAGTAATTCATCATTAATATGAAGCAATATTTGCTCAAATGACTCCAGAAATTAGGGGATATGGAATCAGTCTGGATGTCTACTTAAAAAAACCCCAACAAACAAAACATTGTGTATGTAACACACAAGTGTATGTAACACAATATTGCCTGTGCCAAAATCAATCCCATGGTGTTTCTTAGTTCTCAACTGAGGTATCCCATATCTGTTTGCATGAGAAGATATGTGAAGTTTTTATCTGAATCTGCATACAAATTCAATAATTCTTCTGGACTACACTCATTCTGAAGAGTGTAAGGATCAAAGAGAAATTCAGAGAAGAAAGGAAAATTCTGCAAAAGAAATAAGCAATTTCTGCAATGGCAGCATGAGAATTTTTACACTATGCAGATAAGACAGTATTCACACAAAATACAATTAGTGTGGTTTGCACTGCAAAAAGAATTGAGGAAAGGAAAACTGCTTTGAATATTTATAGTAAGTGGAAAATATTTCTGTCCAGGAATTACACAGGACTTTAAATTACTAAATGGTATCTGACTAAACAAGGTTACAAGCCAAACAGAGGCTTGTTCTCTAGAGAGCACTTGAGGATATAATTCTGGAGGGAAGGGGGGAAGTCTCCAAACTCACTACCTTTAAATAAATGGGAAATGTTAACCTTAGAACACTTACATGCCTTTGGGTTTAATACTTGCAGATATTGAAAATGCACTGTGACTGAACCCATTCAAGTACCCTTAGTAACCATACAAGAGTGCAAAGCAAAAGCACATCAAATATTACTTACTCTACAAGCTTTCATTTACAAAACATAGCTCCTGAAAATAAGTTCTAGTTCTGAGACTGTTTTGTTCAATTTTTCAAAAATACTCTCAGAATACCACTTTTCTTACCTCTATTTTCACAATGTCAGGTTTAACTTCTTGGCATCCTCCTGATCAATGATGTAACCAGTGTTAAACAACTCCCCATCACCAATATTTGAAGCCCTGGACTTGACTTATACTAACTACGCACCAACAAATGTTCCACAACTAGGAAAAATCCTCCTTGGAAACCTAGTTAGAAGTGGACTCAGAAAACCATATTCACACCTTCAATATAGTCCTTTGCAGAATTCTATGAATTTTGGAATCAATGCAATTTCATGGCAAAGGGAGCAGTATTTCTGAAATTTCTGATTAGTGTTATTAAAATAACTATAATTTAATTGCAGAAAAGTTTCAGTTTAATTTGTCATGACAGATTTGTCATGACAACTCCTAACAGTGATAACAACTGAGTTTAAGCAGAGTGCACACTCCAGTATTTGTCTACCTGACTATAAATGGAATTCAACTGAGGAAAACTCCAATAATTCAGGTTTCTGTAGCAAGTTATTAGGTAAGTTCAAACATGTACCACTAGCAACTGAACAAATATTTGGACCCTATCCAAAGCATTTTCCATCCACCTGGATCCCAGGATTTGTAGTCTTTGAAAGAACAGCCCTCCAAAGTTAGTTCAGCTTCAATATCAATATGATATAGATAAACACAGATCTTATTTCCCTAATCTTCTAATATTGTTTCACTCCAGATGAAGGTGAACTCTGTCCCTTTACTTAGCTGTAGATAGGAATCTAACTGCTGAACTGGAAGTACAAGAGGCTTTTAACCTATGGCAATTGGACACATGCTATTTCCATGAGGGGGCTGTATATTTATCTTTGTAAGAAGAAAAGACAGAAAATAGGACATGTTGAAAATTTTTTTCAAGATGCATAAAAGCAGTAGAAGCAATGAAGAAGATGACATTTATCAATGAATGAAATAAAGATTCAGAATTATCTGGCACCTGAAAAAGTTCTCATGTGAATCAGTATGGAAGGAATGGTTGGAGGGAGTAATTAAAATAGATATGCCAAAATCAACTTCCAGGGAAACTGTACAATAGTTCAAACTACCTGCTTCTGTTGCGAAAATCTTTGAAATACTGCTCTATTCTAAGAGCATTGAAACATTAGCATTGTTCTGGCATGCCAGCAGATCTCAAAACACTATTCAAAAAGGAAACGTGTACAGTCTGATGCGCTTTTTAAAATCCGTTTAAGGTAATGAGCACACAACTCGCGACAGTCCCATTCCACTGCAAACTTCTAAAGTAATTTAAAGCAATGGTCTCTACTGGCCTTCATAACAACTTGATTAAATGCCAGTCCACCTCTTGCAGAGTATAATTTGTTTTTTCATGTATGTCAGTGTAAAAGATTAGTGCATTACATGTCCACACACTTAGTACTCAAGAGGCTCCTTAGCTTTTACTTAGCCTGGGATCTTGGTTAGGATCTAACCAAGAACATCATGGCTACAAAATAACCAAGGACTAGGATCTCAAGGAGAATATACAGTTTTCTAAATTAATTTCAGAAATTTAAAATGCTTCTTTTAACATTGATCTACATTTACTTCAAACTAATATCTCTATTTTTTCATTCAATAATATTCCTTTCCTCACAAGTCCACATGGGTTAAATTTACAATTAGATACTAAAAATGCACAGTAAATTATTTTTTATGTGGATATTATTTGATAATCTTTATGATAACATCCACCATGTTAATGAAGAGAAGATAATCTCAGTAATTTGCGTCTCCTACAGATATTGATAGCACCATTTGGAATTACAGTAATTCCACATGTCTCTCAGCAAAGAAGAAAATTAATATTCAGCAATGATTTTACACTTAATGGGACAAGTAAGAGTAAAGCATGTCATACTGTAATGCACATAAACTCATGCCTCTATTGAACACAGTCCGAGGGATAATGCAATTACTTACAAAGTCAGCTTTGCTGTGAATATCACCTGTGACTTAAAGAAACAAACAAACAAATAAAAGCCTATAAATACATGCTTTCTACGAAGATGAGTATGCAGGGAGTGTCCAGCTCTAAGAGATGGAAGACATCCATAGACAAATTGGAATGGAAAAGGCCACACTATTCCTGCATAATTAACTGTTCTAGAAGGAAGTGCTCCGGTTTTCACATTTTCATTTGGTAAGTTTGACTTTCATTAATACAGTTTTCTCTGTGAATTATTTAAAAACTTGTTTTCATGGGTTTTATCTAGCATAGATGTATTCATGCAGCTGAATGGTAGAGAGGAAATGAATGTGTGAAGAGCTAATTATAGGTATAACTAATAGCTTCACTGGTGCCATAAATAATAGGACAGCATCTGAATTACAGTGTTTGGGCAGGAAATGTTATTGGACTTTTTAAAGATAATATCAGCAAACAAACATTTCAAGGAAACGCTAGACTGAGAAGACAGAATTACTCCAGGGGTAGGGGGCAGGGGTTGTGTTTTTAATGATGAAGTACCTTGATGCTCTACACATGGACTTGAAAACTTGATAAATCCAGTGTAATTGGCAAAAAGCTGTCATTTCAAACCCAAAAGAATGCTAAATGCCATTGTTTCACACTAGAGGTCACCCCCGGTAAGAAAATATAATTGCAGTATATTTTTTTTTTTTTCGCCCATAGCTGGTACAATATTGAAACAGTGTCCCTTGTAGTACAGGTGTAGGAATGTAGGTTTGGTGGTTGGTTTGTTAGGGTTTTTTTGGGGGTTTGGGTTTTTTGATTTTTGGGGGTTTTGTGGGGGTGGGGTTTTTTTGGGTTTTTTTGGCTTGGTGTGCTAAACACCAATTCAGTTGAGTAAAAGGAAACCTCATTGAAAAGGTTTCAGTTTTCATTATCACACAGAACACACAGAACCTGTTTATTACTCCCCATACTGAAAAAGAAGCCAGATATTTGATTTTAGGGACTGTCTGTTAATAAACAATATAATAACATTTCAGTTAAAGAAACGTTATACCTTTCATGATGTTTTTGATTTTTTCTTGCTTTATTGACGAGGGTCAGCATTGTTGGCTAGGCACCACAGCATACACGTACACAAAATGTTTGACAATAATTTGCATTTGAATAAAAATAGAATCTCTCTAGTACTGGAAGTGAGTATATCTTTACTACTAGTCATAACATCAAGAAAGTACATGTCTATGTCACTGCGAGTATTAAGATTAAAGATTTAGGAGGATTTGAGAAAGAAAGAACTCCATATTAGGTTGATGTAAAGATCAAGATACAGCCACAGTAATTATTTGCATGTGCATTACTGTATATATGATCTTGCATTCCTAGCCAGGATTTCAAAAATTAATGTTAGAAAATGGTTAGAGAGACAAGGGTTAGAAATGTTGTATTTATTTATTAGTAACTGTACAAACAGAAGCTTGTACTGAACATAAATAAGAAACATTTTCAGCTCCTCTGTTGCTCCATAAAAATGACAGGTATTCATTGAAAAAGACATAAATAATTATCTTTTTGTCACCAGAACTTAAAACACTTACTTCTTATCAGCTTTTGCTTCATTCCTCCAATTTTTCCTGACTCTTATTCACAGGAGAGATGTAGCTAAAATTTTTGTGAAAAATCTGACTGCAGTAAATTAAAAGGAACTGACAGGATCAGGCCACTTCGGTGGGTTTTGGTTCTGAATACCTCAAAATGATATATGTGCCAAAGCACCTTGAATAGTCAGTGAACCGTAACAGCTACCATTTCCCTGAATACTCTAGAAAATCACCGATCTAGCTTGCCCTGATTTTCCTGCTTCGTTTGTGTAGGGTGCTTACTGCCCAAAACGGATGACACATTGCACCTCTGAAATGCTGTGTGATAGTCCACTACATCACATAGCCATGCAGCCCATTCCTGCAGCTAGACACCTACAGCAAGCCTTGGGGAACAGCAAGAACCAAGCAAAAAATTTGTCAAGCAACAATGTGCCCCAGTGTAATGTACAGTCACTACAGGAATGTACATAGAGTCATGTATAACCTTATGTTTCTTACCACAAGTGTTTTTGCAATTCCTGTCAACTCTTGAATGCCTTTAAGATAGAGAAATTTCTATCATTTGGGTTTTATTTGATGTGAAATAAATGAACAAATTTTATTTTTCTCTTTAAATGGCAGAGTGATGTCAGTACTCTGCAACAGATTTTTATATTTCATTCCAGAAGTAATCATTATACAAATATGACATGACAAAGAACTAAAATTTTTGTTTCATCTTGTGGGAGTTTGGATGGAAACAAGTATTTGGAAAGAAATTTTTACACAAAAATCAGAAAAACTCAAACCTAATTTACAAGGCTCATAAGCCTGAAGAGATTTATAAAAATAAATGCACATAAAGATCCACACTTTAAAGAAGAAAAAAACCAAGGAGATGAAACTAAGAATGTGCTAAAAATATTGTCCTTTAATTATGTAACTTCAAATGTTTCAAAACTATGGTTTAAATGCCCATTAGGTCAACTGTAGGTGTCCTCTGGTCTATGTACGCCGTTGTAACTCTTTTTTTTTACCCGTTGGTGTGTTTATTGAAAGTAATTTCTTTTCTTTTCTTTTAATTGAGCTGATGGATATTTCAAAATCTTGTTTGAGACCAACATGGAGTCTAGTTTTAACTAGTTTTTTTTTAAAAGGCTGATTTTCATTCACACATAGAAATAAAACAGAAATAAAAGCTATAACTGAAGTGCAGTTAAAAGAACAGTGATCTACTTTTTACAGGTGCCTATGAGGGCAGGAAGGAGAATGAAGACAGCTGCTCCTAATTAGTCTGCAGGAAGTAGAATTAAATTTCATTTTTTATGAAAAGGATTTGAAAAGTTTTACAAGATTCAGGAGAAGAGGGGAGGGAACCAACAAACAAAAAGTAAAACCAAAAGAAAACCCAATAAGCATTTCAGTTGGAAAAAGTTGCCTCCAGAACATCAATAATTTCATCATTGTGTTTATCCTAATGTGAGTTTAACTTCATGTAATAAATACCATTGTAGCATCCACTACCGTCTTACAAAATCTTTGAATCATGAAAGCGTATTTAAAATATGTTTTTTTGCTATAGAGACTGAAAAGTCAGAAAAATCTCACAGTAAGGTTAGCAGCTCAGACATCCCAGGGTACATAGGCACAAGCTGATCCATAAAAAGTAGATATATACAGGTGCACCAGGAAAGTTTACTATCTCAAGCGCCAAATTTAGTTTTGATTTGGAAAGAAACTGATTCTGTACCCTCAAGAATTGCACTAAAGGTGGATTTTTGACTTGCCAAAAATATCCCACAAGCCAACCATTGTTACTTCATTTGCTAAAAATATATGCGTAAGCAAATTTGCATAATGAACATATAATACAAATATTTGAGTGAGAAGTGACTTTTAGACATTATTCCTTGTATACCAAAACCAATAGAACAAGACACATTTATAGTATAAAATGTGTAGCAGGATACCATGTGTGAGGATTAGTCTCTGATATGATCTTCTGCAAGAGACTCAACCAGCTCATGGGGTTTCAGCAAAAAGAGTCACCTTAGAATAATCAAGCTGTGGTTCCCAATGTCTGTCATTTTAAGGTCTAACAAGAAACAAAGTAGTCAGCAAAATAAGATTATGAAGTCTTACTTTTTAGATTAAGTATCTTCTACGTGTTTTCCTGGTTCTGACAAGAGGAAATAATTACACCCAAATTGAGAAATTACAGAAATTCTGAAATCCAAAGGTTTTGATCGTTCTAAAGGCCAGGTATGACTTCCAAGCTGACAAAACCCAAAAACTCTGTTCTTGCCTCTCTTTCTCTGCAGGAGCGTAAGGGCCTTTTCTGTTTCATTTTAATGATTCAACCATCAACTCTAGCACCAGCAGCTGTGGTGTTGTAGGAAGCTGCACTCTTGCTACTGTACCCCGTCACTCTCATGAGTCTGATATGACCACTCTGCCAGCGCAGACGTCTCACTTCTGGTACCAAGCTTCTTCACTGAGACCTAGTCACAAGTTCCAACAAAGAACGGAACTGCTCAGCACGGGAGTTCTCTGGCAGCTGGTAGAAGGCAAGTGTGAAGGCACCTGAGCACCATGCAACTCCAGGAAACAGCCTGACCTTGAGAATTTTGCCTACACAATCCATTTCTACTGACTTGAAGAACCACCTTCATAACTTATACCTATAAAAATTTGTGTGTTTGCTTGTGTGTGCATACGTATATATATATATATATATGTGTGTGTGTAAACATCCAAGCATGCAACATATCAGCCCTAGGCTAACAAAGACCTTCTTGCATGTATGTACTATTGCCTGTCTGGAAGAGGTTACAGATGGAACAGAAGACAAGACTAACATGGAATGACTTCTCTGGCAGAAATCTTGTTACAGCAAGAGAAGGGCACAGAAAGAATCAGTTCTTCCAGACGGTCTGAAGAAAGGCATTTATGAGGAGGACAGAAAGAAAAATACAGTGGCAGAAAAGCTCAGGGTGAGAGGAAAAACAAGCAGCTTCTTCACCTTCTTCCTGACACAAACCAGCAGCTGAAGGACAGTGTCTGTTTTGGTGACAGGGAAGAAGAAAACAGTAAGCAGAGAAGAGTGGGATGTCTCTGGTACAGTTGAGAGCATTTAGGAATTCAAAGGATAACAACAATTTCTGTGATAGAAATGCCAGCTGTTACTGTTTATTCTATAGTGTAATTTACTTAATGTGCAACTTGTTAAAAAACAAGTCCAAATTTGGCGCCTGGAGAACCAGAACAGGTTGTCCGGAGAGTTTGTGGAGTCTCCTTCTCTAGAGATGTTTAAGAACCATTTGGACACAATCCTGAATAACACATTTTAGGGAACCTTGTTTGAGCAGAGAGATTGTTCTAGATGACCTTCAGTGGTCCCTTCAATACTACCCATTCTGTCACTCTGTGACAGTCCAATCCTGAGGTGAAAGGAAAAGGTAAGGTAAGGCAGGAGGAAATTGGGCTGGGTTGATTTAAAGGGGGAAGAAAACAAAGAACGTGACAGACTCCTATGAAGACAGGCTGAGAGAGCTGAGGGTGTTCAGCCTGGAGAAGAGAAGGTTTCAGGGAGACCTGGTTGAAACCTTCCTGTTCCTAAAGCAGGCACACAAGAGAGTTGGAGATGGACTTTTGACAGGGGCATGTAGTGATAGGACAAGGGCCAATGGCTTTAAACTGAAAGAGGGTATGTTTAGGTTGGACACCAGTCAAGAAATTCGTTACTGAGGGTGGTGAGATACAGGAATAGGCTGCCCAGAGAAGCTAGGGATGCCCCAGCCCTGTAAGACTTCAAGGCCAGGCTGGGTGGGGCTCTGAGCAACCTGGTCTAGAGAAAATTACCTCTGCTCATGCCAAAGGGATTGGAACTAGGTGATCTTTAAGGTTCCTTCCAACCCTTCTATGGTTCTATGCTGGCTACTGCTGAAAACTAATGTGTCTAAAGCTTCAATCCAGTACTAAAAATATGATCAGTGAGGTTTAGGATATCTTATAACACCAACTAATAACATACTGAAACTGCAGAAGCATAATTTTTATGCAAAAAAAACGGGTTAGCAAAGCATGAAAGAGAAAACACTCAAAAGGCAGACCAGTTTTCATTTGTTGTAAGTGAAAAAAAAATAGAAAAAGAGGAAAAAGATGATCTTTCCTTCAAAAAAAAAAAAAAAAAAAAAAAAAAAAAAAAAAAAAAATACATTGTTAAAAGTGTAGAGCTGTTCTTTTTAAGATTNTGAAAGGAAGTGGAAGAGGAAAACTAAGGGGCTGCATCCCAGATCTTTAGACACATAATATATCGTACCAATGCATCTTTTCTATACTTCTCAAGACTTATTTTCATACATTTGTTTTTCAAATCATGGTACAGATTATAAAACGGCAATAGGATGTGATTCAGGATGGTCAAGAAATCCTCAACCCTCTCTGCAACTGATTTTGTATAAAAACATTAGAATGGCTGGTTTTCTTTGCAGTAGAAATGTGTGAAACTGACTAAAGTACCAGTAGCAAACCAACAGAACACATAAACCACCTGACTTCTCAACTTCTCAACTAAATTAATCTCCTTAATTTAACTTGCTGTTTGACAGGTGGTTTTTAATATAATGTTAACATCCTACACTGTTCTTGTGTGAACTAGACTATGGTATAGAGAGTTTTCTATTGCTCTAGTCCTAGCTGGACTCAGCTCAAAAATCAAACATTCATGAAAGATCTTCTAGCTGTTCAAAAGCAGGAAAAATTATGTTCATTGTTTAGGTCCCCTGGAAGAGTAGTTACCTCCACCATTACAGCAGATGCCATCATGGTTGTGTAAAAGGAGGAAAGCACAACAGCAGTTAAGGGCCCAAGTATTTGCTCTTGCAAATTAAAGCTCTAAAGAAGGTGCTTAACAGATTATTGCTGAGTTCTTGAACAGCAGCAGTCTGGTTTACAGCCAGAATTCACATGCCTTTGCATCATTTTAACTTGGGGAATAGTAAGCTGTGGCACAGAGCTAGACTGAGTAATCAGGAACAGGACTCTCATGATGGTTTTGCCACAAGGAGTATCTATGTTTGATAATTCCTTAAACTGCTTTTAAAAGAGCACCTGAGACTTAATGCTTATCCTCCATGCAAATGTCCTGACCTTGTTGATCACGATACATTTATCTAATTGCTTGTATCTAATTTTATTTAAAATTACTCAGAAATTTATTTAAGTCAGACATATAATTAAATAATCATTGTTTTCTTTTATTTTTTGTATTTGTGCAAGTTCCTACAACTATTTCTCACCAGAGCTCCCCTAATGGCCTGTCCTGACTAAGAAACCAAAACACTGCAGAAAAAAGCTAAAAAAAAAAAAAAAGATGCTTGGTAGAAATTCAGGAACAGGATACATCCAGGGTGTGATTGTATGCATTTCAAACTCTGGTGTCCCTTTTACCTTTTGTTATTCTCTTTGTCTTTGTTCTCTCCACATTTCCAGCTATTTTTATCACTCTGCTCACTGCCAAAAAGGTCTGTCCTTTTAGAAACCAACATGCATCTATCTGACCCTATTCCAGAGTCCTTCTTTTGAAAAGGAACAAGAGCAAGCTTTTGGCTCAGTGTCAATGGCAGACTTTAAAGTCATCAGCAGTAGGAAGAAACAGAGAAGTTTGAGCCCTATTTGGCTGGAAACCATCACCTCTTTAACATTCATGTTTGCCATGCCTGTTCAGCATCTTGAAGTCCAAACCAGACTCAGAATCAAACTTTGCCTTTAATTAGAAGTAATTTTTACTACAAAACTAGGGGGCAGGATATTTCAGGATATCTAGAGAAAGGGATTACCAGAATGTAAAGTCTGGTTTATACATTAAAAAATAATAATAATAATAATAAATCTTTGTTCTTCTATTCAGTTGCTAAATTTGTTTGAACCAATCCCTTTTCCTCCACATGTGTTAAAAAGGAAACAAGAAGTAAGAATTCCCCCCAAATAAAGTCTAATTTTATTATCATACATTTTTTAACACACAGCAAATTATATTCACATGTAAGTTTACAGATCTAGTTAATGACAGGAATATGTTTGATCCATAAACTAGTATTTAAAAATCAAAACGTTTGTTTAAAATTATTTTACTTTTTATGTGTGTGTGTAAATTTACAAATATCTTCTGGTTTCTCTTCCATGACTCTACTTTAGAAAGATAACTATTTTTTTAAATTTTTACATGAGAAAAAGATCATCTTGAGGCTCACTGAAACACTAAATGTAAGGTCTTCATTCACTGAAAGCCACTTTAGAAAATGAAGGAAAGCTCATTTCAGCATCTTTTCAAATTTTATCTAAAACTCTCTAAAAGTACAATATGCTATCCAGTAGTCCCATACATCTTCAAGACAGTCTTCATTCCTGTCACCTTGTCGTAGTGTGGATTTTGGCTAGGAAGGAGAACACCTTTGCATTCTCTTTGCAAAGCCCAATAGCTTTTAACAGTCTGTTTGTTTAGAGAGACAAAGCAGAGGCAAACGGATATGTCTGTGATTGATCCTAATTATTTTCAACTCCTTGACAGTAGGCAAAGGGTGGAGAGTTTCAAGGAACACCAGCCAGAAAATTATGTGTCCGTAAGAATAAATAAAGTTTATGTAAAAGCCACCTCTGGTGAATTACTAAAAGACAGTGCTCAGCGAAAAAGAATTGTCTGCACTGGCTTACATAGTTAGTCTTCGTCATTTCCCAGATTGTCATAAATTAGTAGGGTAAGTGTCTTAAAGCTGACTTAAATATCATTAACTTTAAAGCAGGGGTGGGGAGAAAATAAGGTACTGTCACATCTTTACACTTACTTTGTCTTGACACTTTAGGATGGTCCAAGGCCAAATTTCAAATTTTTCTCTATAGCTAGAAGTAAATAAAACTTTCTTCTTGTTTCCTCATACCCTCAGTGAAAGATTTGTTTTCTGTTTAATACCTGTTCGCAGAAACCAGAGCCTGAGGTAAACATTGAGCTATCATCACTTTGTGACAAAACAGCACGGACTGGCAATGTTCCAAAATTGTTACTAGAAAGTGTTCCTCATGAATGAAAGGCTTACAGTTTTACTCAAAACAAACCAAACAAGGCTTTGCAGGTCCTAGAGATTTTTCAGACTTTAGGTATGCAGGTGAGCAAGCTCTGCTGCTGAGCTTCCTATATTTGCAGGGAGACGCAGTTACTCGTGTGTTCACAGGTCCTTGATCTAAACAGAAGAGCAGCATGGCCACACAGTGCAGCCATCCACTGATGTCTCAGCAAGCCTAGATTTCAAAGCCCAAAGTTCATGAATCTTTAGATCAGACAGCCTTTAGACAGCAAGTCCACAACGGAGAACACAACTGATCTTTGGTTCAAATCCTGCACCTATTTCCAAAAATGAAAAATTCTTTCTTTGTTATTTATCCCAGAAGAATATAGTAACTTAAAAGTCTTCATCACATAAAAGTAAAACTTCAGAACATTTTTAAACCAAGAAGTTCTCACATTTACCTTTTCCAGTAACATTGGTAGTCTTGGTGTTGCTCATTTCCTGGTGGCATAAACTAGAAAACAGGCATATTTTATTACAGGTAAGAGTTAAGCAGAGGTACCCCAAGTTTGGCTAATATTCTCATTTTCTTGAGACCAAAGAACAGCTCATATACTTTTATTTTACTTCCATTTAAAGCCAATCCATCTTTGATTTTTATGTTGAAGCCACCTCAGCTGATTTGCTTAGCAGTGTATAAGTGACTTCACTTTTTTCTCTGCAATGGAAATAAGTTCAAACAGTCAATCCTTCCTTTCATGAAAACTCAACATCTCCAATGGCTTTTCCAAGCAAAGCCTAAATCTTTCTTTGGTCAGTCAGAGTGCACCATGGTAATGAATCCTTGTCTGCCGCAACAGTTTGTATTTAAGTTGGCTGCTTTCCCTTGTGTTTCCCTCAATCTGGAGAAAGATTTATAAAATTCAGTTTCCAGGTGTTCCTACGCTGACATTATTGTGAATAGCAAACCGCTTATAATAACAAACCAGACAGATTAGAGAAAAGAGGATGAAGCTGGTAAAAATATTGGCATGATTCTGGACAGCAGGATGGGCAATATTTTAAGGGCATTTTATATTTCTTCACCCACTATCCACAGCATAAAGCTGAACTGCACGAGGATGGGATTTCTATGGGAATTAAGTACCCAGCTTCAGTTGAATATCAATACAATTTTGAGCCTCTATTCCCATATTCTACTCTGTAGATCCTTGCCATAATCTATTTGGAGAGCATATCTGTCCACCTGCAGCACACTTTTGGTTAACCATATGCTAATCAAATATTGGTTATTCATATTTAAGCTCACTTTGTCAAATGAGGACAAAAAAGTAAATAATTATATATGGAAGAGTAGGGAGGAAAACCACTTAAGGAAATTTATCCCAAACACAACCCAATTTTGCATTTGAAATACAAGCAAATATTCATTTCCATTCGCAAAAAAACCATTTGACATTAATATAAAAGAAGGAAAAATAGAGATACAAAAATTCAGTTCTACAGAACTATAAAAACTTTAAAAACTCCAAATTCCATTCAATGCAGTTTGTTTAAAATACAGTACCACTTCTAATTCCACTAATTAGGATTAAACATCCTTTCAACATCGTCTTAGAGAAATGTTTCTTGAAACCCTACTATTGTTTTTTTGAAGTGATTATTTATGTGTTATGCACAAAATCTTCCAAATCGTAGGAAAAATCACCTCTGCATAAAGGGTCAGGAATGGTCTTGGAGCATTTAACTTCAGCCACAAATACATATAATATGCCGTACTATATTATGTGGGAGGGTTATACTTCTGACTTGTGTTTTCATGTTGGAAACAAGAAATCCAGTCATGGACGTCACAAAGATAATTTTACCATTGAATTGAATTGAGTATAGAATTAAAAATATGTTTCTTCAGTTCTGATTGCCCAGGAAGTATGAGACTGAAGACAACCACAGGTAAAAAATAAAAGTACCATATTACTGTTATTATTTAATTATAATAGCAAGAGCAACATATTATGATTTAGTTTCCACGCTTTCTTTGCTAACGAAATTTCAGTCTCCCCAAAACCAACAGTGGCAACCAGGTGCATTAAACACCAGAATCCTCTGTATCTGCCTTCTTCTGTGAAACTTTTACTGCAGTGTTCAGCACATGGTGGGACATGTTTTAGAGGCAGGCCTACTTCAGGACTGTGTTTCACTTCCTGACACAATTAATTGCATTATGAATCAGAGCTCTAATGAAGATTAGTTGTTATGTCTCAATGCAACTGTACTGGGAAAGACAGACAGCCAGAGAGATGGGAAAATTGGGCAGCTGTGCACTTGTTTATCAGACACACAGGATCAGAAGGTAAACGGTCAGAAATCACAGGATAGTTTTGTGGGTCTGTCACAGTGATTTTGTTGTCTCAGGCGAATCTTTGAAACCTCTGAAGGTTGAATATTGAGAAGCAGGTTAAGAGCTAGGGAGGAAGGGAAGCAGACAGACTAGATAAAAAGAAAATATCGGAGTACATTAAACTGAGTAAGTATATAAAATACTTGCAGTTGCTTGCCTGCAATTCCTAATATATACCACATTTACAACTACTGCAAAGCATTCCCACAGTTTGTAATAAGAATAGGGCAGCAACACAACATCCAGAAGTACAAGCTTTATTAAAATCTTTTTAAATTATCTAAATTCAGCTGGAAATTTTCCAAGGACCAAGACGAGGCTGTTGGTACATCAAGCTTTTTATTAAACAACATATGCATCAAGAATGGAATCTCTTACTGAGTAGGGTGTTTCCTTTGCTCTTTTGCCAAATTGGAGCCAAAATGCAGAGTCTCAGAATTAAAACAAAAACTAGTGATACAAACAATTTTAAGACTTGCTTTAATTCCAGAATTTTTACAGCAAAGAGAAAATGAAATAAGTATTCATGTCCTGAGAGGCTGTTAAAATGAGTTTGTGACATGCCAAAAAGTGCAATGAATAATTACTAGAGAATTACCATTATGTTCTTATAATAATATTAGTTTACACACTTCAATCACTAGACACCCTTAAAATGTGACAAATATTGACATAATAAGATGCCAGCATGCAGACAAGTTTCTAAATCTGTATCAGTGATGTTTGGCTTCAACAGACATACCTGCTCATACTAATTTGCAATGTTGCAGCATTGTAAACATTTAAAAATATCAACATCCAGTACAACCTTCAGAATTAGATACTGAAGCAAGACATTTCTTTGTTAGAGCTGGGTAAGTCCTTCTTAACAAAAATTCAGTATTTGCAAAAATTCTGCATCTTAGGCCTATGAAGGAAAAATTCAGTTCAGTGATTGAATGACATTGAGTGAATTCAAAAGTAAAAATGAAGACTCACATGCATGTTTGCAGCATATACTTTGGCTTCCATTTTATGCTGTTTTAGCTTTCTTAGTGACTTATTAACTTCCTGCATCATCTTTGTCAATTAGCATTCTACAACTGAGCCCTAATTATTCATTAATGGAAAATATTTTGGACGCTGCACTGTCACATTTTCATGGCACATTGAGTCTCAATTTGTTTGCTTTTCCTTCTTAGCTGTTCTGTCAGTACTCATTGAAAAATTTAATCCTGATCAAGACTAATCAAAACAATTTCACATACAAGCCACACTAATTAGTTGATGCCAACTTTCTTTGCTTTTCTGTCTGGTTATTGCAGTTAACCACAATATGTTACTTCTTTTCCTTTTAGAACAACACTGGGGACAGATAAACAACTCGCAGGAGCCTTTCCAGGTGAACCCTGAAGACGTGTTTCTCAGAAAGGATTTAAGAACAGCTTAAGCTCACCCTGGTCTTACAAAATAAGGAGGAATGTTGCCAAGCTACTAACACCCCAGGATCATGGATGCACACATAACAATACAACACATGCTTACCAAGCTGGCCTCTCTAAGGCAGCAAAGGTGTAGCTTTTTAGTCTAAGACATTCAGGTTGTACTACCATTTGTACATTTTGTCGAATATTTGTAGAATGAATGCTAAATAACAACAGCTTCCTTTCAAAACTGATGCCATGCAACCAATAAGAAAAAAAAAATGAACGCACAATTTGTTCTTTGTTAAATTTGTTGTTTTCAAAGTTTGGGGGAAGAGAAGTTCCCAGAACATACACCCCTGTAAAGAGGCTGAAAAAGAGGACGGGAAGGAAAGCATTGTCATCACAAAGAGTAAACCGCCTGTTAGGGAACAACTAAGGTCACATAAAGGTTATTTTCTGCTACATCTCTATGTTTCTATTTTAAAGCTTCACAGACATTAGAGCACAAAAGCTTCTTACAATCGCACTGCATTCAAAATTGTAAAAGTGAATGTGCTTGCCTTTTCATAACGAGGAGAAACGTCAAAGTACTGCAATGTAGGTCATTTTACACTTCGCCAAACCATTCATGTAGCTCTGATTTGTGACTTCATAAACATGTTCTTAATATCTACCAATCCTATGACTCTATAAATCAACTATCATAGTGGTGTTTGAGCAAAGTTTTGAATTTCAAATGAAATTGCAGTCCCATGAGAACCAGATTAAACACCCAGTTAAGCATTGATTTAAATGTAAAATTACATTGGATCACCATCATGGCATTCAACTTGATCTGAACTCAGAACATTTCTGGGCTCATTTATCCTTGCAGAGAATCAGTGTTTCGCACTGCGATTAATACTCTCACATGGCAAACAAGCATGCCATGTAACATCTGAGGAAATAAACTTTAAAGTGAAAGAAACTGAAAGGCATAATTTCCCAAGGCAAGCTGTTTTGTTCATTCACTGATTACTGTGCCTTTTAAAAGCTAACAGTCTACCGTGGTATAGAACAATTTACACATCTGTTGCTTTCCTTGGTGAAATTGAGGCACTTGGCTTTTTTCTCCTTTTGACAGGCTTTCCTTTTAATACAATGGTGGCTCAAACATGATGCACGTCCACTGAGCTACTAAGCACATGACAGACAAAACTCATATTATTGCGTGTTTGCCTTTGCATCAGGTTGCAATGCACAAATAAACAAACAGTGTAATGGTTTCAGATGGGTATACTTTCTTTCAGGTTCAAGTATCGGTTTGCTTGTTATGCTGCTGCTAATCACGTCTCAAATGAACCATTGCTTTATTGCCCTCAAAGAAGAGAAATTAGCTGGTGAAAGGTCTAGAGCAAGTCTTATAAGAAGCAGCTTAGGGAGATGAGGTTGTTTAGCCTGGAGGCAAGGAGGCTCAAGGGGGGACATTATTGCTCTCTACAACTCCCTGAAAGGAGGGTGTAGCCAGGTGGAGGCTGGTCTCTGCTCCTAGATAACAAGCGACAGGAGGAGAGGAAATGGCATCATGTTGCCCCAAGGGAGCTTTAGCATAGACATTAGGAAAAATCTCATAGCTGAAAAAGTCTGGGGAGATGGTTGAGCCGAAATCCTTTGGGATATTTATAGTCGTGAGGATATGGCACTCGGTGACACAGTTTAATGCAAGACTTTGTGGCGTTGGGTTAATCGCCAGACTTGACTCTCTTAGAGATGTGTTCCAATGTAAATGATTCTACAATCTTAAATATGTGTTGTTACTTCACTTTCAAATTACAAGTGTGTTTCACTCATAATAGCTCAAAATCATATATAAGGAACAATTTTGCAGAAAACAGTCTTGTGTCACATTCCATTTGGAAAACATACAAAACACAAGGCCCTTCTTTTAACAACAAATCTGACAACTTGCAGCTTTTAATGAGTTCTGCTACTGCTGTCTTTGTCATTCAAATTCAGTATATTCATGAATATTCAATGTACTTAATGTAATATTTTTAAAGAAAAATTGTTAGTACTTGGCATATAGATTTACACAGTAACTCTGACAACCCAACAAACATGCAGTGATTTCTCAGCATATCTTAGAAGAACCTACATAGACATCAAAAGTGAAAAATTACTAAATGACCATGTCCTGAAGACACAGCAGATTCTACGCTGCATTGTCCTAGGGCTGGTTTCCACACATTATGGTAAAGAAACCCTTGGCACAAGATTTGTAGGATGAGATTTTAGAATACAGTAGTTCTCTGGCAAATTATTACTGGTTTTTTCTGAGTAGGAACAGAATTTCTGGGTTTGTTCTACGTTCATTTTTATACAGTTTTAAAGTATGAAACGGTGTGGGAAGGAAAAGGTAAGGTGGGGAGGAATTTATTTCTAGCTATACTATTAAGTTTTTGATCATTTGCATGCCCTGACCGGGAGCAATACCTTTGAAAGCACTGTCATGCAGAAGATTGTGGTTGATATGGGCTGGGTGCTTTTAGCTCCTGTAGAATGAAAACAGAGCAGCAAGAATGTGGATGTAGTAGCAGAGCTGAAATTGTATTATACTTTCCAAGTATTAATTATTCCCTTCGTCATCTGCATTATAAGGAACTGGTTGTGAAAAATTGCATCTTGACTTGGACATAAGATAAGACAGCACATAACCCAAAAATCATGGGGCATCCCAAGGGAATGAATTTATTCATTAAATATTGGAACTTCACATTTTAATACACTTTTGATTAAAGAAAGGAAAAAAATGCATTGAACAATAAAAAAAATGGTGCTTGGAAGAGCTTGCAAAACAGCTCTTAAGCCTTAGAGAAAAAATTTCAAATTTGAAGCTGTTTCATATAAAATCTTTCCTTTTTTTTTGTGATTTATGTGCACATGCACCAAATATATATTACACATTCTCGAGGGCAAAAATATTGTTACTTAAATTACATTCATATGATTCCTTGATAAAAAAAAATCAATTTGCCAGATCAATTTTTCTTAAACAAGTTCATCATACTCTGGAGCAATGAACTAATCAATAGGGAATGTTTTTCAGATGCTTTGCAGCCATCCCACTTTAGTAATTGCTAGAATTTCATATCGACAAGTGATAGGATGATTTGAAGGATGAATTGATTTGTTAGCCTGTAGTGCTACAAGTCAACACCACAACAATAAAGATATATCCCCAGAGTGCCAGGGTTTGGAAATCAAACAGGAGGTAAGTTGTTACATTATGCATTTGACCCTGGAGGTAATTCAAGATTGCAAGTTTTGTGGTTGTATTCAAAGCCACAGAAAGGAAAGAGGAAAGGAACCACTACCACATAACTTTGTAGTGATTTTTTAATTGAAGGAAACTATAGTGCATGGCACCATCTAACTGTTTATGTTGGATGCTTGAATAAACAAACTATAAAAAAAGTCAAAGGTTTTCTAAACAATGGTATGCAACAGTAGAATTGTTGATTTTGATCAGTAGTTCCTGACAGAAGCAGGAATGGCATAAGAAATTACAAATAAGATGGCTATAGTGAGTAAAAGGATTTCTATCTCACAGTATAGACAGGAAAAATTATTTGCCTTGTAATGATTCTTGAACAGCTGCACTCCATATTTCCACAACCGACCAGCTCAGCAGGATATCACAATATATAAAATACAGCTACTGAAATCAAGGCTGATTCATTATGAAGAGGACTCTCAGCTGTGTGCTCAGGTCACATTGTTGGATGCTTTTTGCCGAAGCACGCCAAAGCACAGAATCTACTCACAATGCCAAAAGAAAAATTTAAGATCTGCATTCATGTCTGCTAATGCCCAAAGATTCAGACTTTATCTGAGCTCAATCAAACAACAGAGTTGGCTACAAGAGAGAAAAAGCATTGGCTCTGCATTTCTGAAAGTCTCAAATTCGCAAAGAAGCAATTAAAGAGGACTTTTTAGCAACAGGGTCAGTCATCAGTCTCAGGGAAGTTAATAAAAACATTGACATCCACAGGTGCAGGACCAAGTGCTGCTCTCCAAACTCAAGTACATACTGCAGTAAGTCAGCTGGAGTTTTCACACCCCGGGGACAGCCACTAGCAAAGTGAATGCTACAGAGCACAAAGCTCTAGAGCTGTCACACACATAGACATTTG
>VZRS01008392.1:201168-332636 GCA_013398055.1 Ifrita kowaldi
TGACAAGAATATTTCTTCAGTTCTTGATAAAAAGTTGAAAGGTCATGGAGAACTTTTATCTTGGCATGTGGAGTGGAGTGTGAGGGTTATCTGGAAAGTGCTAATGTTCACACTCTGCAGGCTCACCCCATGAGCAAAGTGTGAAATTTTTTCCCTGAGGTTCTTCCCTAGAACCTTCCAATCTGAACCTAGTCACCAACTGCATAAGTTACCCCATAAATGATATTTGGATTTTACATTACTTGGTTTCATTTTTCTGCATTTACAGTTCTTTGCATAATGGGTAACATTCACAGCCCAGTTATTTTCAGTAAAACTTACCTAAATTTAATTTGCTGCAAGCAATGACACACAGCCATAGTTTGAACAGAAACTACAAATATCACATTTGAAGCTTGCATATATAGGATCGATTTTTTTTCTTCCCTTAAGATACAGTGCTTTGTCCTTCAGGATCAGGGCTGCTATCTGTAATAATATATTATTGTGGACACAGGTTTACTCTAAAAATATAAAGAAATTTATTATCTCCCTGAGCCCTGGAAAAGGGTGTGGAGTTTTATTCAAATAAGATAAGCAGAGCACTCTTTTTGAGCTGCAAGGATCAGAAAGATAATGATGGGCAGTGAACACAATTGATTCTAAGGATCATCCACATCTGAATACTAAACCTTTGCCAGGAGTGGAAAATCGGTTTCCTGGAGAATCCACAATAGCAAAAAGAAGAATGTCTACACTTTAGCATTTGCCCCAGCTGCACAAAGGCTTAGCACCTCTGTAATACAGACTGTGATTCAAATTTAATCATACTTAGGAGTTACTTCTGTTAGGGACTATAACCAAGAATCCCTGCAAATTATGCAAAAGGGAAATATTTCTCCTATGTTGACATCCATTAGCAGGGAAACTGTACAAATCTAGTAAGAGACTGACAAAATTCCTAAAGTAAAATCTGAAAACTGCACAATTCGGATCAACAAATGTATGTACATCAGTGTAGGGAGACTAGAGAAAACTATGGACCCCGTGCCAGAGTGAGTTCCCCATTGTGTCACCCAGTACACACACAGAGCACATTGACCTGTGCTAACGTGGTGCCTCAAGCTGCCTTATGATCTTAGCAGATCTTATAGATCAAGGGTCATTCATCCAGCATTATTTCTTCAGTCACCTCTGGTTTCTTGAGTGACTCTGTCCTCTTTCTCTTCAGGGACTCCATAATGTCAGCTTCCTAACGTCTTGCACCACCATTACATCACTGGGAAGCATTCCGTTTCGTAAACAGTGAGATGAGCTGAAGGTGTTCAAAAACATCTTGCAATTGCTTGCCCATCATTTTTTCTCACTTTACTCCTAAGAAGATAATTAATTATTCCTGTATGAGTAGGATCTCTTCCATGTTCTTTCAGATAGCAGAAATTGGGCCAGTTTCTTCTGATGAGAAAAGGAGTTGGATGGAAGAAGAAAGTAGATAAGTGACCTTCGGGCTATTTTAAAGTCCCACTCTGACTTGCATGAACATTGCACATGAAGCATCTTGACTGGATATGATTCTCATGGCTATTTTTTTCAATCATCAATAGCTGAAAATAGTTACAATCAACCTTTGTGTGGTCTAGTGAAAAAGAAATATATGAAACTGTTTATAGTGATAGTGAAGAGAAGACACTTCCCCGATGCTAGGAAAATGTTCCATATATAAGGTGTTTGGTGTTATTTATTTCTAATTCAAAAGAAACACCCCAAACCAAGCCAAAAGTAGTTTCTCTCAATGGCTCTCAATAGTTAATTCTGTGAATTAACTAACAAACAAGAAAAGACAAACTACAACAATTGCTTTTTCTTCATTCAGTGAAATGAGTTTGACATGGTTTCTGTGTTATTTGTAGATAACTGCCAACAAAAAGAATTGTTTGAAAGCACATTTGTGCTCACTACAAGAGCAATCCCACACAAAGCAGGCACCAAAACTAAAATACAGATGAGAGCTCACTGAAGTGAGGCCACCGACAATTAATGCCCAAAACACAAAACAAAAAACAGTTTAAAATCAGTAAGCTGCCCAGCTTAATGAATAAATCCCTTCCAAGAAAAGTTATCATAGAGAAATGCGAATGACTAAAAAGCAGTGAGGCATTCAGCATTATTCTGATTTTAACAGTAAATGTCACAAATTTATTAACAGTCTCATGCAATTAAGTTTTCCAAAACAGCAAGACCATATTAAGAAAATAGCAGTTCTATATGTCATAGTTGAGCTATAAATATTAGTATTTCCATAATAATTCTAATTCAAAATATGCAAATAGGTCTGTCTGTGAGAGCAGAAACTAAAACTCAAGTCTCTCACTCCATATACTATACTTGGTCCAAAGTAGGAAGGTGAAGAGCAGGGAAAGAGGGAGAGGGAGAGATGACCATTTATGTACTGTGTGTGAAGTTCAATTGCTTAGGTTTGCTTCAGGTGGGTGAAAAACATGCATGCTTGACCAGGTTCTACAGGAAATGGTGTCTAAGGAGAAAGGTGGCGGAAACTGGAGGAGTTTTACTTTGAAAATTGGGCAAGATTAAGGCACTAATCACATCTGAACGAACAAGAGAAAAACCTTTTTGGCAGATCTCTAGGGACTAAAAATTTTACTGCCAAAAAATAAAAGGTGACTAAATATTCATGCATGGAATAGTGAATCACACTTTTGTTTCTGATGCCGAGTTCTACTTACTCCCCTTCAGAGGTACTAAAGATCTTTCTGAGAAAGCTAACCAACAGAGGACTTGAATCCAGGTGTGCCAAACAAATGTCAACCACTGGCTCAACTTTCCTGATCTTAGAATGCCAAACATCCTCTTTTAGCCATAAACCTATTTTAGTCCTACATTAAATAGTAACATGGAAATGGGGTCACCTTCTGGAATGCTGGGTTTAATGCACATCTTTAAGGAAGGAGTTTATTCAAGATGATGTCAAAAGCTTAGATTCAAATCCCTTTTTTATTCACTACTTTTCTTTTTGAAAGAACACAAAATGCTTCAACCTTAGTTTCCCCATCTTCAGAATGAAGTTAGAAATCTCTTTAAGAACCCTAAGAATTACCATTATTTATAAAATAGTTGAAGGTCAAAGGTACCATTAAAGGTGTTTTAGGGTTTTTTTAAGTATTTTTGGAAAATGGCAATGGCTGTATTAAGTTTTGTAGCAAGTTTCAGCATAAGAGGCATAAGCTCCTTATGAATATATAATTTTCTTTTTGAACAGTAAGATCATATGTTTATTAACATACTTCTCTAGCTATTCAATAATTTCCACAGAGATATGCCAGAAAATATCCCATGGGAATTTTACTCTCAATCTAAGATAATATTATTTAGCCCTTGAGCAGTCAAGGGTCAGTGTAGCACCTGTGAAGAGTTATTTTTCCTAAAACAGCTTTCAAAGAAATAGCATGGCTCTAATTGAGCAAAAATAAACACAAATACCACATCTTCTTCTGTTACCTCTGGAAGACCTGTATTGTCAGTAAAACAAAGAATAGATTAATTAGATCTTTTGCTGGTGATTGGAGAATGTACCCATCTTTTGACTTCACAAAAATTGTGCTGTCAAACAACTGCTATGAACTTCCTTTTGTCTTCTTTACTCACTTACAGAGTGATTGAGATTGTACACTGGCATACTTGAGAATCACTTATCAGAAATAAAACACGTTACTGAGAACCAACTGTGCTTGCGACTCTGCCAGAATATTTCTCTTCTTGAAGTGCTCAAATGTCAGGTTGAGGTAATGATACACTCAGTGCTTGAGGTAACTTCAGTCCAACAGAGAAAGCAGCAATGTCTTTATTTTTTGTTTTTTTACCCCCATAAAGATTTTATTGGCAAATAAATTATTCATTTTCAAATCAAATTTTAGGATGGAAAGGATGAGACATATCCAGATTTCAGTTATTCTAAGGTCTTACAGAAAATGTCCAGAAAAACAGATGCCTATGCACTCTTTAAAAATTTATCCTACACATCAACAGATTTTGTCTATCTGAAGCCTTTCATCATGATAAATATATGCAGAATTTCATACTCTTCTCTATTAAAAGTGTAATATCCACAATAATGTCACCAGATATTCAGTTTTCTAGCGTACTGATGCGTAGTAAAGTCAGCGCTCCCACTTACCTAAAGGGCTTGTTTGTTTCCTCGCAAAGACCACATCAAAACCAATGGCAGCAAGAACGTCTCCTCAAGAGAGATTGCTTCTGCCTTCTTCTCTCCTTACTCACATGAAAATTAAATAAAATCTGTGTAGAGAGACACAGGATACCTACATTTGCTTTGACATCCAGTCACTGGTTTATGCCCTAACTCTACAAATCATGAATATAGTGCCACTGCCCAAGAGATGGCTCCCAAAATGTACTAATTTTGTGACTATTAAGCAGTTGGTGCCACAGTTAATTTCATTGTAAAAATAACTCCATTGAATAATACATCTACGAAATAACTATATTTTGCATAATAATTACATTGCACCAAAAAAGAGAGAAAATAAATCCTTGTTTTTATTATTTGAAACTACATCTTTCTGTGGCCCAGTCATTTGAGCTCTGTATCCCACCAAGTCACCATTTGCCTCTAAGATAAACTGATGAGGAACCAGTTGACTGCTCCTCTCATTCTCCCAATTAGGCAATTTAGATTTTCATTTCAAATTTTCAACTGGCAGAAAGCCTGGAAGATCAGTTGAATGAAAACCTGAAATAGTGAGGGCCAGAATACCATCCCAGGATTATTCACAGTCTTTCATCATCCATTTTGCAAGTGCACATTCAGCGTTCAACGTTCGGGAGAAATTTTAAATCTTACACCCTCAGCCTGACAACTTTGCCACAGCATAACAGCCAAGTTTGAAAGCGTCACTTACTTCCTCTTTTTCTGTTATTCCTACAAGTTAATAACAACAGAGCAAAAAATAAACTGAGAGGAGAAATAGAAGAGGTTTTCAGTGGGAGGGATAGGCAAGAAAGCCCCAGGCTGATGCATCAGTGGGTGACGGCAGCAGACTTGGAACAAAGGTGGCTTGAAGCTTGGGTCTGCAGCTATGGCATGCTTCTCAAGTCAGGAAGTTTGCCTGACCTCTAACCTGAGAAGAAAATTAACCTACTCTTGCCAATTGTCTGTGGAATGAAAATGTTCTTGGCAGGTGTGTAGTTGGAAAGCATCTTCAGAGTAGAGCAATTTAGACCCTCAGAGTTTGTTGCAGTCTGAATCCCAGCCCACCGCTGTCATCCTGCAGTGACTCCTACTGCTTGTCCCATGCTTGCCATGAAAAAATTCTGTATTTCCAGACAACATGCTTTTTGTGAAAGCTGTTGTGGTATCCAGGTTCTGTGTTTCTCTGTGCCTTTTCTTTTATTCAAAGCAATTCTATTTGCTTTCCAGTATCTAGAGGTAAAAGCTTAATCCCCAAGGAAACATATGATACACATATTTCCAGCAAATGCAGTATGCAGTTATTTGTGAAATAGTCAGGAGTTATTTTATAAATGTCTTTCAGAAACACAAGGTTTTTCAGCTGATCAGGATGTTTTCCTATTTAAACATTGATTTAAAAGCCTTGCCAAGTATAACAGGAAGCTAAGACAGAAATTTCACAGTGCACAGAAAAGCAGCTGTTTTTTCCCCCTCAAGTCCTGGCAATGTAACCAAATGTTTCTTTTAACAACAACAGCAACAACAAGTAAGTTATACAATAACTTTGTTTTGTTACAGTATAGAGCCAAATTAGCATTTGCAAAAGATTTTCAGAAGAGCATGCATGTGCACTAAATTGGTATTTTTCCCTGTGAAGGGCAGGAGAGGACATACAAATTTAATCACACATTTCACTTAAAGACCATTTTGGTATGTGAGGGGACAAAATATCCTTAGCAGCCGCTCTAAGTTTCCTAGTGGATTCCCAAGCAAAACTTTTCCAACACTAGCTAAAAATCATTAAAAATATCACTGAAAAGCTTTGAACTTTGCCCTCTCAGATGAAAACTGGTTTAATGCAATGCCATGATGTGCAATCTGAACCTAATATAAGTGCATTTAAAACTAAACAGAATTCTTTCTTCTGTGATACAAAAGGTAAACAATTTAGTTGTTCGCAACAATTAACAGCATCTTGTGTTGTAGTCTTTACAGTAACTTCAGCTGAATATCATTCAGTGTTTTTTGCAACTATCAACTTTGGAATGAAGAACCGCTCAATTCAGCCACATTTATTTTTTAGTCAGATGGCTTTACCATTTTTTATTTCCACAAACACCTGCAGTCAGAGCATCCATTTTCTCAATATGAGCAATGACATTTTCTGCAGTAAGAAAGCACTACCTTCTACAAATTTTTTACTATTCTTCCATTTGAAAGTTTCACTGGAAAAGAAGCAGAAAAAGTAGTGTAAGTCACAGGCCACCAAATAGAAGCCACTGGGAGAAAAAAAATGTAATAATCCAGGGCTTCAAAACTAGCACTGATTATATGAGTTCAGTGACATTTTCATAATTCAGGTCTGATTAGCAATTCAGTAATATGCACCTATGCAAGTCTAACACCCTTTTACAGCAAAGGAACCTCATCTAGAGGTACAGAGACAGGACCTATCTTTCATACCTCAGAAACTCACTTGTCCCAAGGTCTTCCTCTGTCTAACTTCTCTATATGGGCAAACCTAGACTATTAGTATTACCTACTAAAATGATAACAGTGTTTAAAAGTCCTTTTAACAAAAAAATTACTTCCCTAATCCACTTAATACAGGCAAAGTGTGTGGGATATCAATAGCAAGGACTTGTGTCCAATTGCCTTGAAATGTACAAGATCTGTAGAAGCCTTTAAAACATTTCACAGTATTCTCTGCTGATGAAGATGGAGGCAGAGAAAAGCAAGCATATGGATTTACAGCCCCAGCAATTTCTGAAACACTTTTTGTTTCACTTGGACCAACCAGATCATTTCCAGCAGAAAAGGAAGGGGTGTTTCCCAATGGTAGCCACCAGCATGGTTGTATTTGCACATACACATGCAAAAACCTACTTTTTGCCTAGAAAAAGGAAAAAAATAAAAGTTCTCCACACTTTTTTTCTTTAATTGGTCAATTTATATTTGTTGAAAGATATACCTGTGGGTATACTTATGAAAGATTTGAAGCAGGTGGCCTGACAGTTCATTCAGCAGCTAGTCTCTGGGAAAGAGCAGCAGTGCTTGAATCTCTGCCCATAAAGCAAATTCAGCACTCACAAATTTAACATACCATAACCAGCATGCACCTTCACAAAACAGAAACAGTGTTTATGTTTACCCCATTTCTCCTGTGTGCTTAGAAGACGAGTGCAGAGGTGCTTAGCTGTGGGTCTTGGTGGGGCCCTGGTCTGCAGGCTCTGTCTTCACCCAGCCCTGTGAAACTGCCAGCACATCTAGCGAGCCAAGTCTTATTTACCCTTCCGTTTGTACTTTTGCATCCAGCACTGAAAATACCTTTCCCTGGGGCCAAACAGAATCATGCACTGATGAAATCATTGCCTCTTCACTCCAAGACTGATGAACCCCCTGACTGTGAGTGTGCAAGCAGGCTGTGCTCCCCACCACACCAGTACTGAGCAAGCCAGGACCAGTGCTGGCCCGAGGAGGACTGTGAAGCCAGAGGCAGACATCCTCTGAGCCCGGGTGTGTACTGCACAGCGAGGCTTCAGACCACTAGATAGAGAGCTGGCAGGCCTCAAAGCCCTGGCTTTCATTCTCTGCTCCCAACTGCTGCCACAGACTTCCAGACTCTGTTACAGAGATGAGTTTGGATGCCTGCAGGAACAGCTGAAAGTAGGAAGCAAGAGCCAGACTAATTGGCTCCAGTGCAGGACACGGCTATTCTGAAAAAGGAAACAAGAGGAAAGAAAGAGAGCTGTCTTCAGATGCTACAGCCACAAGTGAAACAGTTAAAATCATTAAACACTTCCCTAGTTTTGCTTTCCCCTTAGAAAACTGCAATAGATGCCACAAGATCTCATCTAGCAGTTCTCTGTGAACAGAGCTAGGGAGGTCCAGTACACACTACACAAATGTGGTCTTTTCTTGGGGAAAAATCAGAAACTCTGGGTTAAAAGTTGCATCAGACATTAGTGCTCCCGATGGGACAAATGCCCTGCTGAAACTTCAATTTCAGCCAAGAGGTAATCCACAAGGTTATTTAGCAGCATGCACCGTGTTTTACAGCATATTGTGAACATACAGATGTGGGAGGGTTTAGCAGATCTTTGAAGAAAACAAAACCCACAGCAGTATAGTAAAAGAGTGTCCTTATATGTGTACTTCTAATATGGGCAAACCCAGCTACTCTAAAGGTATATCCAAATACAGTGTTTGGAACTAAAACAATTGATGAAAAGGCACAAGCAGCTGACTACTTAACATGAACAGACTAAAGACTCATCCATACCCCAGCAAGAGCAAGATGTCTGATCTGCCACACAGTACACAGACCCATTTGCTGTTATCTACTGAAATCTTGCATGCAGAGCACTATTAACTAAATCATCAAAAATTAAGTAGCAGAAGCCGTTGGCAAAATCTAAGTTGCATTCAGACTGCATGCAGGACTTGTGAGCACTTTCTAGCACCTAAGGCAGTGTGGTCCTAGGAAGAATGCCAAGATGCATAGCACACACATTACCAAACCCCCTGTGGAAAAAAAAAACAAAACAGGAGCACAGACTGAGAAACAGCTACGGTACACCCTGAGGAGGTGTCTGGCTTGGTTCAGCAGCAAATAATATATCAGCTTGTCATTACAGAGGGAGCAGTCTGGAGATAGCTAACCAATGAATAATTTCTGCAAGTGCAACCAGCAGCCTATGTGGAAAAAACGAACAAGTAATGCTAAGTGTCAAGATTTGGAGGATATAAGTCAGCTTTAAGATAATCTAAGGTAAGAATGAATAACTTCAACCTGTGTACAATACATTGCAAACCTACTGAAAACCCATTTGAGACCAGAACTATCATAATTTCCTTACAATTTACTCATCATTTGCTTCCAATACAACAAATCCATTCTTCCCTGCCTACTACATTAACTACTACTGCTCCACCGTTCTCTCACCTTTACCATACATCTCTTCTGATTGGACTATTAAATACTGTTTTTCTGCTCTGAAGTAAACAACTCCAATCTGTGATTATTTTACAAATCCATTAAGTTTTGATGATCTCATCATTATTTGTCTTCTGTGAGTTCTCACACTTATTGTAATTCCCTTCTCCTACACCTGCTTCCAAAAATTCCTGAGTTTCTTAGATGTCACTTTTGTTTTAATTAGACAAATTGTCCAGGCAACACGCGAATATATCTTGTTTGCCATGACTAAAATTATAGTTAGAAGCACATTGAATCAACTATTCTAATAGTATAATGCATTTTAATAATAGAAAAAACCAACTATAATGTATAAGCAACCACTGTATATCATAGCTCACAATTTTTCTAGACTTCTAAGTAGACATCTTCAAAATAATTTCTCATGAGTGAAACTAAAGGAATTATGGTCCCATATTTTAGTTAGTCCTAAAATAATTTTTGTAGCTAGAGAAAGTTTAAATTCTGTATCTACTGTTTGTGAAACATTTGCAGCCTCTGACAGTCAGCTCTTGAGATTGCCTCCAGAATAAAACTACCATTTTCAAGTAACATAAAAAGTGAAGTCCAACATTTCTATGCCTTTGCTGTTAAAGTAGTCACAAACATCGCTCAGAATGCAAATTACAGATGCATCATACCAGTATTGTCAGAAAACCGCATTCCTTTGACAAGGAAACTAACAAAGCAGGACTTGGTTCTAGACTAGCACGCCTTGAGTATGGGGCTCTCGATGGAGTCCTGTACCAAGTTCCTCACTGACTTTGACTAAGAAATTTCACTAATTTAAAAAGGAAAATGAAATATTTATAGACTAGTAGTTAAACACAAGAAAAAAAAATAATGACAAATAAACAGCATTTTCAAAGATGGGAAATAAATCAAGCCCAGCTCATCAAACATCTGTACACCTTGCCACTTGCTTTAATGGTTCATTCTGATTTTTTCTTTGAAGAACCTGGATAACATGGAAGAAGAGTCCATTTTGAAAGAGTTAGTTTGTGAGAGTTAGTCTTACTACCATGGGAAGCAGAAGAATGAAGTAAGCAGGATAAGGTCAACACATTAACATTTACATGAATTCGGATCCCATATAGCTTTAATCCTCTTCAGTGACAGGCAAACCATCAGAGAGGAGGAAATGAGACTTCAACATTAATTCAAAATGCCTGGTTTAACCTTTAGAAAATAATTCAATTTTCTATTTCTTTCTCTTTCCTGTTCTCCTTTCCATGCACCACAAAGGCACTTTTCCGTTTCTTCAAAATTAACTATGTCTTTTTCAAGCTTTCATTTAAATTTGGAGAAACTGTCCATGCACACTTTATGAGACCTAAAGTACACATGTGGGACTTAAACTCCTTTCAAACTCTTTGTTCCTCATTCCTGTAGACTTAACTGAACTAACAAAGAAGATTGAGTCAGGATTATCTTCTATTCACCTAAAACATCAGCGGACAAATGTTAGCAGTCACTGCCTGGTAGTTCCAGGTGAACTTTTCAGTAACAAATCACCTAAAGAGACAAACACGCTTAAAGTTACAATGAAGGGTGCTCACCAACTATTTTAGACAGAGGAGTAAAGAATTGTTTCAATGGAAGAAAGCAGCAGTGTGAGAGAATCCCAAATCTTAAGTAAATAGGACTTTAAAATATTTTAAAACCGTTAGAAGACTAAAGCTTTAGAAAGTGGGGGTTTTTTGTATGGTTCCTTGGGGCTATGTAGTGCATCAATTGTTCTTTCTACTGGGATCCTTCACATTTCCCCAGGAAGGTGAACTGCCGCTTGCCGTGTCTAGAAGACTGCAGCTGGGAGAAGGATCAGTTTAAGCAAATCTGGCTGACCTAGATCAGCAGAATCAAAATGAGACAACGTTGTGTCTTTTTCTCAGGCAGGACATTAAGAGGGTAAAATATAGTGCCCCAATGAACCAAATATACTTAGACCCAGACCCAAAAGGCCAGCTTGTCTTGCTGAGACACAGTCTGCACAGATTGAAATTTTCCTTATACAATGATAACTTATTTCTAACCACATCAGCATAAGTTCTTCTTCTTTCTGAAAAGGTTTTCTGTTTACCTTCATGTAGGTTAGTGTGCGCATATTCATCTGCATCACTCTCATAAACAAATCTTAATGGGTTCAAGATGGCAGAACTTTTGTTAAAAACAAGCATCTGTCATGTCTCTGTAGATAAGGCACTGCAACAGCACATATACGCAAAAATAAGGATAGTCAGTCCCCTCATAAGACGAGACATGGGAATATAACTGAAGTTAAACACTTGCAGGAGAAGTGTTCTCATACTCCATGTAATGTGGAATGTCATGTGAATCACAACTGAAGAAACTGTAAGTTGCATGCCAAAAACCAAAAGCCAATCACAGATTCCATTTCTTGATGGATAGATAAAAGTATATGTTTATTCCACTAAATTTCTATTTAAAAAAAAAAAAAAAAGGAAAAAAAAAAGCCCAAAGCAAAGCAATCTTTCTTATTTTAATTTCTTCCATCATCACTATGGTCAAAAAAGTTCCATCCTTTTCATTTCTTGTCTGGCACTGACTTTATTTTAAATACAACCCAGTAGAGTACTCAGTTGCCAAATTGCTGCATTTTTAAACATTCTAAATAGGACATTAGTTCTTAACATGAATGTTTTGAAATCTGATCAACAAGCCGTTTCTCAATACATTAGGCAAAGCAAGCAAAATTAGGCTGTTTTATGTCAGGTACTTAGCACAAATCCCTTAATAATGTGTTTGAGTGCAGAAACCATTAATAAATGCATAATTCCCTAAGACAGGCTTGATTAATTAAGTCATATGTGTATCCTTCTAATTAAAAAAAGAACATTAGGCAGATGAGTGGAATTTCTGAGTACAAAATTCAAAGGCTGTTTTGCTTTTATTTGAACAACGAAAGAAAAGCTGCTCGTTAATATAGCTGCCAAAAAACCAGCAAGACTGCTGACACAAACCCCCCAAACTCTGACTTGTTCAAAACAGCTAAGTATTTACTCACTCATTTGTAGTCCAATTTTTAATCAGGTAGCTGCTTGATTAATCCAGGCAGTTTAAATTACAAAGGCAGCTGGTGCTACTACATACATAACTAGATGATATGGTGGTTGCATTTCTTCCAGTAAATTGTTTAAAACAGAAGACTCACAGGTTTTCAAACTCTCAGGGAAAACTATTTTATGAAAAAATGACAGCCTAATGGTTGACCCCAGACTCTTCCCAAGCAGGCACTTTACTGTAGTGTGGACTGCAAATTTTGGTATGATACCATAATTTGCAGCAACACTGAAGCAATAGCTATTTTCAAATGCATAGCTTTTCTTGTAAAACAATTAGCTTTTTGAGGTTCCTTGCTAAAACAAGTAAACAAAAACAGAAAGAGCAGAAAACATAATGTTATGAGACATAACAGGAGCATAAAAAATTCTGCTAAGCTAACAGATACTGTTAAGCATAACAATTTTGCCAAGGTGATTTTTGAGGATAAGTCAGATTGGTAACAGTCAGGACAATTTGGTATAATAATGCTACCAAGCCCAATACAAGCCCAGTACTGTAAAGTTTTAGTCTTAGAAACATGAACCTGTTGAAGATAAATGGTAAATTTAGTGGCTCTTGGGTGGGCAAACCTGGTACCTATCAGGCACAGACAACAGACTGATCTGCAGGATTAATCCCTGTTGGGGAAAGGACTCTACTGCTTTGAGTAGGGGGTTTGAACTATATGAACTTCAGAGCTCATTCTGTGACACTGGCCCTTGAAGCATTGACCTGCTTACAAGAACACAATGTCCTGTGGCTGTTTAATTTACAGGGAAGTGCTTTGATTTTGATGAGAAAACAACCAGGTGTCTGAAAGAAAGAGGGAAAACAGTAGGCAACAATGACTAAGGAGCAGACACCGATAGATTTGATACAGATTTGACAAAATATGTTCCATCTGTGGGACAGGATGGAGAGAGGAAAGCAGAAACAAGGGTGTAGAAGTCATTTGAGTAAGATTTATGAGCATCCCAAGAAATACTATTTGGACCTAACAGAGCTGGCAAAGGACTTGAATCTCATGGTCTGAAAGAAGCTAAAAGTCAGATTCAGTTATAAAGCCACTGAATTGGTTTCTCCAAAAGCAACTGATGATTCAAAGGGATTAAGTGTCTTAATTCTTCAGCTATATCCTAAACCATCCACATAAGCAATGTTCGCAAACAAAAAGCAGAGCAGCTCGGCATAAAACCAGCCAGAAGGCTGCTGTATGTAGTCCTAATTGGTTGGTGCAGCTAGATTTCCAGTCTAGGCCTTACACCTAGGCAATAACATAATTCACAACAAGAGTGACAAGACTGAAATAAGGCCCACCACGACTGCTAGTTTTTCCCCTGTGTCTTCCTCTAAAAGAGTGTTGGCTACAACTGAGAGAGTGGCAGCAGCTATGAAGAGGACAGTACATTACTGCCACACAATGAGTGCAAGATGACTTTGCTGCGTTGGACGTTTATAAGAGGTTACATAAGGGCACAGTTGTTGTGCAATCTGGAATGTGACTTTGAATTAAGCAGGAATTCACTTTATTAGACAAGAAAGAACTGTGTACAGCTCATCATGGGAGTTCCAACTCCCTGAGTTGCGAGTCTGAGATCTCCACACAGAGAGACATGCTTAAATACTTCTATCCAAAAAGACATACAGCACTGCACTTACCCTTGTCTGCTTTTGCCATAACATATATTCAGGCATCTACCAGAGTTGTGCTTAGTATACTGATACAAGGCTACCACTCTAAAAATCCAGTAAAGAAGACCTAAAAGAACAAGACATTCATCATAAGACAACAAATCCTGTTACTAAAAGGTTGGAGAATTACAGGGAAATATACAGATACAAGACGCTGGAAATGAGCAAAAAGAACATGTACAGTAAAAGCTAGGTTGGAAAATGCTTAAATCAGGAGGGAGTGTTGTTACAACAATCAAACTTGAAAGCAGCTTACCTGTTGACATGGTCAATAAATATTACAGAGAAAACAAACACAATCAGTCTAGATTTAAGTGTTTCATTGTAACTCCACTTAAAAAACAGGCTCCAGCTTGGCCTCAGTTGGATGAAGGAAAAGAAAATAAAGTTTCCGTATTCTAGATGGGTTTGAGTTTAATGGAATCAATTTTTGGCATGGGAGGAAGTAATATCTATCCTACAAATCAGCCATCTTTTCCACCATTTTTTTTATCTAACACAACTCGAACTCTCAGTGCCTTCTTGAACTGTAATTAAATCCATGCACTAATTTCTTCCTGTGAGAAAACTGTCTTCTTTCTAATGTTTAGATGCAAGCCTATGTCTCCTATTGTTCTAACTCTCCAGATCATTCCTGTGCTGTCCATCATCTCCCATGCCCTTTGTCTGCTGCCCTCCTGGAAGATTTGCCAAACTTAGTGCTCTCTCAGGAAGTTAAAGCCTCTCTCATCTCCCACTCACCAAATTCTTCCTTTCCTCTCCTTCTTTCTACTGTTCCACCCACAACCTTGTCAAAAGCCTATGTATTTTGATTTGGGTTATGGTGTTTTAATTTTGATTGTTTGTTTTGGTCTTTTGAGAAAAAACTCCAACACAATTATCTGTTATGCAGCATATTGTTCGTGTGAAAATGACAGCTAGAATGGTCTGGAACCGGACAGTTTAACTGATGAGGTTATTCCTGATTTAGGTGATCTCAGAATGTGAAGTCATGCTGATTTACAAATAGAAATTAAAATCAGACCTTACGCTGCAGACAGGCATTGAGAAATCTCCCGTAGGTGGATTTTTGTCAATACTGTTAGTTTTCCTTAAGCATTTGTTTTCTGCTATTGCATGTCCTTGGCTCCTGGCTGGCAACACATTAGAGAGCAAGTCTATTCCCTGGAGACCAGCATTCTATCACAGCTTATATTTCCTTTGGACTCAGGTCAGATTAAGATCCAGGTCCATGTGATCTAATCTTCTAAGGTCAAACATCACATCACACTAATAATAAAATGATTTTAAAAAAAATTGTTGAAATACAGAAGTTGTCCTCTCTATTAAAACCCTTCTCCCCTTCACTGTCTCTCTTACTGTCTTCTGGATCAAAAAGCTAAGAAACTTTGACAATTTGAGAACGTATTTTACAAGTAAGCACTCATTTTTCCTCTCTCTTTTCCTGGGTTTTTAAAAAAAATTTTGGTGGTTTTTTGGTTGGTTGTTCCTTTTTATATCTCTGTTTTGTAGAAAATGCTTACAGTCCAAGTACATACTCCAGGACACCAAAATTACTCATTTTCACCTTCCCTAGATACATAAACCTTTCGTGTATATGTAAGACAGCATTTAGACAGGGTGTGCTGACATGCTTCAACAAACAAGGGAAAAATATTTGTCAATTTTCAACTTTACTAAGAAGAGCATCTCTTTCCTTGCAAGACCTCATTCTGGTAAATATCAGGGACAGACAATGGAGCACGGATATCCAGAGAATGAGGACAAGTTTCCTCAACAATTACATTTTTTTTCTCTTGTACACAATCCCAGTGTTATTAAATGTTTGCAGACCATTCACTGCAAGAGACAAGGGCACAGCCAATTCAGACCCAAACCTGGAACAGGGATAAACACTGAAATTCTGGAACTCACCTAACAGCCAAGGGTCTGGAGCCAGGGCCAGGATATAAGCCAAGGCTGAAGCCAAAGACAGGAAGCAAACAAGCTGCCAAGAGGCAGGACCCAGAGCCAGGATATGATCCAAGGGTTGTGAGCCAGAGCCAAGATACAAGTCAAAGGTCAGGAACAGATGCCAAGGACTTGGATCAACAACAGGCTTCAACCGTTCAACAGCTGAAGAGAAAATGCAGACACCACTCTAACACCCAGCAACTAACTACATGGGATGGCCACACGTGACTGTGCCGCTGAAAAGCATCAGCCCTCTCTCACCCAACAATCTATAACAGGCTCCTGCTAGCCCTGAGCTCAGGCCAAAGCCAGCAGCCCAGACTCAAATAAATTACAAACTATTGCATCACAGCTAAATGATCGGGTACGAGCTAAGGTCTGAAAGTGGCATCACAGTTTCCTTGCCCCCACAGACCCGAATCAGACTGATAACAGAGTTCATTACACGCATCACATGCATGTGGTGCTGAGTCCTTGCATCTTTGGCAGGGTGAGCAAGAGCATCCACTACTGTGAGCATGCAACAGGAAATGGGACATCTGGATGACTGGAGATCAGAGCACAGAAAAGTTGCAGGTACAAAACTACTTTTGAGGATAGTTTCATCAACAGACTTGTTGCTATAAAAACAGGTATTCCAATAAAGCCAGATGGCAATCTGGTCATTTTTTCAGTAATCAGACTGTCATACTTGTTCAGACAAAATTTAGGAAAAAAGAATATGAGTAAATACATCCTTTTGCACAGACACAGATAACCACAGCAACATAATTCACTTTCTCCTATAAAGTCTGAAAAGTGTTAAATGAGAATTAGAAGTTTCAGAAATCAGAGTAGGAGAACAGCATGAAATACCTTATCACAATCTTTGGCTACTGGAGGAAAAGAAAACCAGTAATTGCATGCAAGCTGCAGATGTAACAAGAGGGCTTATCTAACCAGTAAGCTAATAAGCCCAAGTGGTGGGGGAATGAACTAAGACAGATAATCAGAGCCCATTGCACTGATGCATCCAAACATCATTCAATTAGAATTAGAAGCATTGATAAAATAGTGTTGTCTAATTTGCCCTGATTAAATACCTGGCATTTCCCCAAACTTCATCCTCTCTGTATCGTGTTTGAAATAAGTTTTAATGAGATACATATAGTCCTTTAATTTAGCCTTCAATACTTATTTTTCAGATGCAAAATTTCAGGCTTCGTAGCAAGAAGCGAGTTGTATATTATCAGCATCCAAAATCATCAGGCTTCATGGTCTTCACACTCTTCTGCATTTGCATTGAACATCCTGCTGACCCAGGTCAGGTCAATGACTGCTTATGAAAGCAAAAGGTGATGTTTTTCACTCCATTTTCTTTACAAATAGTTTGTCCATGCATGAAAAGGTGAATGAAGTTTGGTTTAGAGCTTATAGTAGTTTCTATAGTAGCTCCTTAGGCAGGAGGATGAGAGGTAGGGTTGTGCACAATATTATTCTTAAAAAGGTAGGATAAGGAAAAGAAAAGTAGAATGATACACGTTCTGAAGTATGTTAGAAAATTCAATTGATAGGACATATTGATCTAAACCTCTCAAATAATGGCTGTTCCTCTTGTCTGCTAAAAAAACCCAAAACATAATTCTCAGACTTCAGAACATTTAAAGCTTTAGGTTTTCATGTGGCTGTTGTCACTAGAAAATCAGCACATATTTTAAGATAAGTTTTCTCAGTGAAAGAGGCTGTGAAATGATTGCAGAGAGGTTACCAGCTAAAATGTGGGGGGCAGAGGGGAAAGACCCATCTCTTCTTTAATTTTTTTTTTGTGAGACTGTGCTGAGGAGATGGATGAATTCTTCTCGCCAGTGAAGTGAAACTGCTGAGATACCATTACTGAAGCCCCTTTCTCTCCGATCCTTGAAGGTCTATATCTTTCTAGTTAAATACTAGAAAAATATCTACTATCAGGAGCGGTAACATCCAAAACGATCAAGCATTTGTTGCAGAGGTGTCAAGCATCTCCTGAACAGTACTGTTAAAACTTTATATGGGATTTTTTTTTTCAGACTAAAGAAATATCTTCGTGTTGATAGGGACAAGTCCTGTGGAGTGCTAATACACTTTAGAACAGCTAGAAAGGATTTACTTAGGCCACCCATAAAGCGAAAAAGAGTAAAAGTGGCTTTTAGCTTGTCATTTAGCCTGAGGTCTAAAAATACTTTGTGACAAGGTTATGACACATGTCCTACAAGTAGAAGCTCACTCCTCTACAGGGGAAGTACCTGGCTGCTATTAAAGCTGGATGGGTTGTTAACAACACAGGTGCCCCCTGTAATTTCACAGCTGCCTGGAGGGTTCATCAGGTATCTCTTCATTTAAACATCAGCAAGTGCCTGGAGGCAAAACCATATGGGATGAAAAGAGCTCTCCCAGTAAAGTAATTTCTTACTTGTAAATCCTACTAATTTATGACCCTGTGTTAATTCCTCAAGCCCTTGAAGAACTATTACATAAATCTTTTTAACTGCATTATCATCTCTTGCACACAAATCATAATTTATTCTAAGGACTTCAAAGGTCATCAGTTATCCTGGCTGCAGCTCCAGCCTGACATGGCAATCCATTAAAAACAGAGAGACTTTTACCAACAAAGTTTTTCACTTTAAATTGTCAGATGACTGAAACTGTTAAGAGGTCACTTTCAGACAAATAGTCATCACATTTTTATCATCTTTGAAATCCTCTGTTAAATTCTGCAGTCTACTAAGGCACCAACCATCTTCCCTATGGCCTCTATTATTCAAGAATCATTCAAAACCCTCATTATGATATGTAAATGTATATTTGACCTTGATGAGCTCTATCTTCAGTATTATCCCAAACAAACTCTTAGAATGGAGCACACACCAGAGAATAAGCTTCTGCTTTGTAAACATATTCAGAAGAAAGTCACCCTTTTCTAAGTATTTCAAGCAATATTTCTTTGGAGTTCAAAAAAGATCTTCCTGCTTCACATCTGTTTATACCCCTAGTTTGAATATGCTCTCTGTGTCAAAAGAGTAAAGCATCTGTAAAAATATTTTGAGCGTTTATTGTACAAAGTCCAAAAAACAACTCCAGAGGAACTGGAAAAATGTAACAATAAAAAAAAACCCCAAACAACAACAACCAACCAAAAAACCCCAAAACAAACAAACCAAAAAGAAACCCCAACAACCAAAAAACCTCAACAAATTAAAAAGGCTTGAAAGCAAATCAAACAAAGAGGGATTTACCAAATGGAAAAGGCAGCTGTAATGGCTGAACTATTTTTATCAGTATTCTAACAAATAACACCTCCTGTGCTTTAAATATTTAATGTGAAATCCATGGATTTATATAGCTTACAAAATGCCAGAGGCTTATTATCTTTACAGATTGCATGACAGGAATATTCATATAATTTGATTCCACTTTTTAAGACAACAGGAATTCCTCCAGGTGCTAATGGTAGATAACTTGTGTGCTGCTTCAATAATCTACTAATTACAGAATCCCTCAGGTAGAACAATGTCATTAATCTGATTAAATTATTTATATTTCTGGAAAGCAAAATCTTATTAGGTCCTTGGCATTTGACTGTGTATATTATGCAGCTGCATTTGCAGTTTATGGTGTGGAGGAAAAACATCTATATTTTACCTAACCATCAACATATCTGGAAAAGGACCGGAGTCTCTTACATCCTAACATTGCCATTCATAAATTCCAGGGCATATCCTGCATTGCATAGGTTGTCCATTTAGAGCACTATAACACCTATGAGAATGAAGGTTTGTTGTAGGCGTTTATTAGGCACCTTGTCTTCAGCAATATGACAACAGACATGGATGGATTCTCATCCACCCACTACATGGTAAGCGTTGTTAAGACTAGCGAAATCATCAGACTCTCTCATGTAAGATCAGAACAAAACCAACTGCCAGAATTAAAGTGAGGGTTTTAGTTTTCTACTAAATATAGCAGGACCAACAAAAGCAACATATGTTTGCAGAAAGCACAGTCTGATCCCACTTCAGTAGCTTTGATTTTAAAACAGGAAGGAGCGTAGGGGATTGAGAGCTGGCATTAACTTATAACTTAGCACGTAATAATGACACTAAAACTAGATTCATTTGAAGTTAGGGAAAACAGAAATTTTGATTAGTTCTTGCAGCAGATAAGATACTTTCTGCAGCAAGCACTATCACATCACATGGGATAGATAATGTGGTTTTTTATAGAGAAGCGAAAAATTCCACTGTCATCTCTGTACGCCATTGTGCAGTATATCTAACTTCTATTCTGCCATGTGCCTCCATTTGAAACTTACCTTCCTATATTTGCACGACAGTTAGACAAGTGTAGCTAACATAAATATGTTCCCATAGCAAAGAAATAAGAACAACAGTAGATTTTTAGTAATTTAAATATTAATATATTTAGCGATTTCTTAAGGACTTGATTTGGTGTTGCACCTGTTTTAGCTGCTATATCAGACAACTTACATGTACAATAATTTACTGGATAATATAAAACTGTCTCAGTAGGTCATTATTCTGCTAACATTTATTTACAGTCAACATAAATTCACTTTCAGTTACGGCTACAGACAGGCTTAAATGTTAGCAGTATCCTTTCAAGCAAAAGATTACTGTGCTGTTTTTTACGGAAAACATCAACTCATGATCATTTGTCTTCTTGCCCTTCTAAACTTCTAGAATATTTAAGTACAAAATAAACTGTATAGAAAAAGTTGAGAACACCAGTGTCCCATTTGGTGCCCATTAAAATATATGATCTATGAGTTCCTTCTTGATTGAAAAATATATGAACTTTTACATTTCATATTTTGCCAAGAAATTCTGTTTTGTTATTGGAAATAACTTATACATTGTACATACTGTATGTAGGCAGCCACTCTAAATATTATAAAGCGTTATTATAAAACATTGCAAGTCCTAACATTACCGAATTAAGTAGAGGTTTTTATTCCTTTATATGAATTACCAAGGATTCCTGCCAGGGCATTACTGTCCATCTATCAAATGTCTGAAAAGGGATTAGAAGGAGCAGCTTCACATATTCAGCTGATTCTTCTAGCGAAAAATAGTTTCAGTTTGTGAGTCATCTCACTTTCTGGCAACTATAACCCAAAAAAAAGTGATAACACATTTCACCTCTGTACTACGCAAATCTGGTCCTATAAAATGTAGGATGTTCATCACAGTGAAAGTGAGAAAAAAGAGTTCTCTTCACCCTTCTATAGCAGCTCCTGCAATGTGTCATAGCAAAAAGTCTCCTTGCATAAAACATAATCTTTCTCTCAGGCCAAATTCTCTCCTAGTTGATCTGGCACAGTATAACTGAAATTAAATAACCATCAACCATTTGTACTGTAAGAAAGTTCAGTGCTCTTTTTAGCAACAGGTTTCTGATGTGCCTCTTGAGAACAGACTTTCCCAGGGGAAGCTGGTTTGCATGGCACAGATCTGAATGACAGCACATGCCTGCTGATTATCACCATGTCGGTAGCCTTCCTTAAAGTCTCTTAAGTGACAAAAATGCCCGTCTTTTCAGACACGTCCACTTGAGTGACTGCCAGAGGAAGTTTACAAACCATCCTGAAGAATGCTAAAGTGATGAGCCTTCCATCTGCCTTAAATCACAGGGGTACTAAGTATGTTCCCACAATCAGTTCACTGCTCAGTTGGACAACATGCTCAAGGTTTGATGCTTTCTTATGCTTAAGAAAGTCCTCTGCAAAGAATGAGATACACAGATAAAAGCACAGCTTTTTGTGACTGTCCTCACTGTTCCTCAGGCCAAGAAGATCTGATTCATGTTTGCTAGATAGGGCATGCATCTGCTAAATAGCCAAGTTAATAGAGAAGGTAAAAAGCCTACAAATCACCTTCAAGTTTAAAGAGCTCATTTTCTCCTTCTCTACAACTACTGTGGTATCACAAGGCATTACTCAGCATATATAATGTTTCTGCAAAGTCTACTATATGGAGTGATAAAAATCCAAGTGAGTGGAAAAACAAGATTATTCAACACTGAATGCACAGTAAAGGCCTGTTAAAAGCTCTCTGCTGAAGGATTTTAGAGTTTGCTCCAGCAATACTCTTATTTGTTTTCCTAGGTCCACCAGCCATCAAATCCCAAACCAATTACTTTTTTTCACCTCTAAGATGTTATATCACACATTGGAAGACAAATCTAGATTCAGAAGGCACTAAAACCAGCACTGGTTCCTATATCTGTTAGTGGGAAGGAGAAGATTACCAGAAATGACAGAATCAGCTGTAGGTAATGCTGCCACGTTATTCATAGCTCTCAGTGCAAAGAGGTTTTTGGCTTAAGCTATCATACCTTCTCATCTAACATGAATAGCTCTCTTTCCGTCTTTTGTAGGAAAAATAATGAACTTCACCGGGAAGATAAGTGCAAGAGCCTTGCTATTTCGAAAAAATTCTAAGGCTCCACTTACAAAATTAAATTTGCTTTTGCCCTACACAAAGGACCATTTTTACTTATCCTCAAAAAATAGAAAACTAGTAATAGAAATTTTTTAAGATTTAATTAATACATAATATTATTTTTCTTTCACTACAATTTAAATAGGTCCTAAGTTCTCATGCAGGCATCCTCCATTACTGGAAGTTGAACTGCCAAAAGCAGACCAACAGTTCTTCTCACGTGAATGCAAATAGAAATACTAATAGAGTGAGCCTAGGGCACAAAAAACTGAGGGAATGCAAGACAGAATGCCGTAAGACAGGACTAACAGACAATCTATTGTAAACTGTGGAAACTTCTCTGGCTCCAGTACACTACAGTGGCTTGCACAGCTAAGAGCTCTCCTAGGATGAGAGATGGGAAAGAAGGATCAAACAGAACAAGGTGTCACAACACCTTGTCAAAACTGGATTTCAGGTGTTAACCTTTAGTGAGAGATCTTTGATATTCAGGCTATCCAAGATGTTAGTTTGGTGGTGGTGACTAGAGAGGTGAACAATCAAAGACATCTGCCAGGCCAGAAATATCCTTTTGCATTATTAGTCTACTCACAAAGTGCATTACAGTTGCATTGTTTGTAGGAGTATAAAGGTTACTATTTTGCTTTTTTTCTATATCACTATGTACTTGACTATGGTTTCATGGTTGCCATTAATTTTTGGGAGATAAAATAATCGTGTGGTTAAATGAAGGATATATAAAGTTGTGAATTTTTTAAAATAACTATTCTTGCAACACCAGCAACATGTACACAATTCTTTAATTACTCATTAAAAATGACAACCTCAGGTACAAAATCATTCACATTTTAGTCACTGAAAAAAAATATAAAATCTGATTCTCAGAATTTAAATATGGTCAGGCAAGTCTGGTGCCTCCAGCAAAATGACACCTGATGTCCTTTATAGGATTTAAAAACAAATATCAGCAAGTGTGAAGCAAAGTATTAGATATCTGACTGTTCTTCTTGCCTCCATCATTCTTAAGTCTTCGTTTCCATCCAGTAAAACAATGATACCAGCATCACTCAGATGCAGTCTTGGCTTTGTGTGGGTTTTTTAAACCATAATGGATATTGTGCCTCCATCTACTTAATTCTCCTGATTAAACTAGTGTGAAATTCAGTAAAAAAACAAATACTGGTAGCCCTAACTAAAGAAAGCTGTCATCTCAGATATCTATAGATATCTATAGCCCATTACCTAAGAACCCACCAGATTATAAATTCAATGATCATTTACAATAAAATCTCTGTATCACAGAACTACAGAGTCATGTAATTCAGAGACAATGCATCACAATATAAATTGTAAGTGTATGTATATATTTATATATATAAATTGTGGATGGTGGGTAAGATAGGGGCACTTAGTTCTAAAAACTCATCTCAAACATATATTTTATTGCTTGGTTTAGTCCTCATATGCTAGCTGAATGTAACACTTATTAGGTTTTGAGAAAAGAGGGACTAGTCAGCCATATCTGCCAAAAGAAAAATATAATTCTATGGCAGTAGAATGTGGACTATGTGTATTCTTATCACTTTTTCTATCTCTAGTTTTCATGGTTGGATGGTCAACTATTTATAAGTATTGTTTTTTCTCAGAATGCCCTCAGCAACATGTAAATACAATTTCAATGCTATAATTCATTCTTGGTGCTTCAGATGATTCGGCAATACTCCAATCCCCAATCCTTCTTGTGTCACTCAGAAATATCCACCAGTACATACATACAACATTATTCAGGTTAGAAAAAACCTTTAAGATTGTCATTTTCAACTATTATGCCAGCACTACAAAGTCCACCACTAAACCATGTCCCTAAGCACCATGTCTTTATGTCTTTTAAATACGTCCAGGGGCAGTGACTCAGCCACCCACCTGGGCAGCCTATTCCATTGCTTGACAATCCTTTCTGTGAAAGGATTTTTCCTGATATCCAATTTAAAACTTCCCTGGGGCAACTTGGGGCCATTATCTCTCACCTAGTTGCTTCCTGCTTGAGAGTAGAGACCAGCCCCCATTCACTACACCCTCCTTTCAGGTAGTTCTATAGAGTGGTGAGGTCTCCTGTCAGTCTCGTTTTCTCCAGGCTAAACAAGGCCAGCTGCCTCGGCCACTCCTCACAGGGCTTGTGCTCCAGACCCTTCATCAGCTCGGTTGCTCTGCTCTGAACACACTTCAGCACCTCAATGTCTTTCTTGTCCTGAGGGGCTCTAAACTGGACACATGATTCGAGGTGTGGCCTCACCAGTGCAGAGTACAGAGTGATTATCCCTTCTGCAAGCCACATAATTTTTAATACAAGCCAGGATGCCACTGACCTTCTTGGCCACCTGGGCACACGCTGGATCATGTACAATTGCTGCCAACCAGCAGCACTCTCAGGTCCTCTTCTCCCAAGCAGCTTTCCAGCCACTCTGCCCCAAGACTGTAGGGCTGCTTGGGGCTGTTGTGACTCAAGTGCAGGACCCCACAGTTGCCATGTTGAACCTCATACTTTCGTTCTCGGCCTGAGTCCAGTTTCCTCTGCAGGGCCTTCCTACACTACAGCAGATCAACACTCCCACCCAACTTAATGTCATCTGCAAGCTGATTGAAGGAGCACTCATCCAGGTTGTTGATAAAGATATTAAACAGAACTGGCCCCAACACTGAGCTCTGGGGAACCCCACTGGGTACTGGCAGCCAACAGGATGTGGCACCATTCACCAACCCTCCATGGGCCAGGTCATCCAGACAGTTTTTAACTCAGTGAAGAGTGCACCGGTCTAAGCCATGAGCAGCCAGTTTCCCCAGGAGAATGCTGTGGAAAACTGTATTGAAGACTACTGAAAACCATGTAGGCACATCCACAGCCTTTCCCTCCTCTACTGAGAAAGCCACATGGTCACGGAAGACCAGGCTGGTCAAGCAGGACCTGCCTTTCACAAAGCCCTGCTGGTGGGGCCTGATCCCAGTAGTTGTCCTATATGTGATGCATGATGACACTCAGGATGATCTATTCCACCACCTTCCCCAGCACTGACAAACAGTTCCCTGGATCCTCCTTCTGGCCCTTCTTGCAGATGTGGCTAACACTGGCCAACCTCCAGTCAAACTGGGACCTCCCTGTATAACTGGGACTGCTGATAAATGTTGGAGAGCCACTCAGTGAGCACTTTCACCAGCTCCCTCAGTACCCCTCAGGTGGATCTATTCTGGCCCCATAGATTTGGGAGCGTGTAAGTGGGCAAGCAGGTCCCTGTCCATTTCCTCCTGGATTATGGGGCCTTCATTTTGCTCCCCATCCCTGTCTTCCAGCTCAGGGGGCTGGGTACCCTAAATATTACAGACTGAGGCAAAGAAAGCATTACAAGCCTCAGCCTTTCCCCCATCTGTAGTCGATGCACTGGCATGGCATTTCTATATGGCATCCTGTAAAAGCTGATCACCCTGTGCTACAACCAAACACAAAGTCTACACCTCACCACATGAGTTATTTCCTAGTACTTCAACTGAAGAGAAGAAGTATAAATAAGGATAGCAAATAAAGCTCAGATAAGAAGTGAGGTTTAATTCTCTGACACTAGCAGTCCCCAAGGGTGCATTATCACCACTTAAAATAAGTGTAATTAATTCTAATTCTAATCCTGCTCAGAATCTGCATATCAGGGACAGGCCTAAATATTCTCTAAAAAAAATGTAACATGCCATATATCTGTTGGTCACTTTATGTCTAGTATTCATCACATTCATGTACATTATTTTTCAGGAATACCTGCACTGTTTGGGATAATTTCTGAATGAAGACTTTGTGGTAGGTCTAGTTCAGAAATATCCTGATTAATTGTCTGCTCCATAAACCACCAAAATACCTAAAAGTTATCTTGCCACTTATTAAAACTGATGGCCATTTCTGAATGCTTCTCAATATCCACCCAAAGGACTGTAGTATGGAGCTCCCAGCCTTAAGACCCCCTGAATTCCCAGTGAATCTGCTGACCAAAGCCACCAATGAGCCAGTTTGCAGATTGCATGGCTGCTCTGCACAGCCTGCAGTGGCCAAGGATATCCCTTATCTCTTGCCACAGATCAAGAGGTCCGTGTAAAGTGTCCAGCCAGGACCACAGGCACTTTATGACTCCACAGAACTGAAGGTATGCAAAAACTGTGGCCAAACTGAGGATAATTTAGAAGTTAGGTGCTCTCACTCCATTTCATACAGAATTTTCTGAAGTAAAGTCACCAGCTGTTTTCTAAGTATTGTGGTTTAAAAGACAGGTGTCTACCAAGGAAGGCGGGAACCTTCCTGGAAAGGAAAAATATGACCCCCTTCCCTCCAAATTATTATAACTTTGAAATTACAGGGCTTTCAGGCAAAGACATGGGAAAAGGAATAAGAGTTCTTTACTAGAATATATATAACAAGGCAAACAAACAACAATAACAACAGCAACAACAGCAAACAGAACCAGGAAGCCAGTGCCAGCCTCTCCCGGCTGTCGGGCGCTTTCCCCTCGGTGCAGTTCCTCTCACGGCCGGCAGGGGCGCTGGTGGCTCCTGGCCAGGCAGGGCGGCTGCGATGGTTCCCCCGCGCCTGCAGGGGGCGCTGTGCCGCGCGCTCAGCCGCCTCTCTCCACACGGTAATGGCAGCTCGAGCGAGGTGAGGGGAAGGGAGATGGTTCCCCTTGCAAAACTCACAGGGAGCAGCAGGTCTCAGTGCCACTCTGGGTGGTGAGCTGGACTGTAGCAGGAACCTCGGAGCAGTGGGCTGGAACAGCAGAGGCAAGCACATCCGGGGGCAGCAAATCAAAGTGTGGTAATAACGCCGGTACAGCTGCAGGAGCAGCCGGACGGGTGGAGCCCCAGTGGGGGTCGAACTAAAGTGTAGCCAAAACCTCGGAGCAGCGGCAGGAAACCATGGGGGCCGGACACCATGGGCATCGAGCTAAAGTGTAGCAAAAGAGCATGTACCAGTGGCAGGAAACAGCGGGGGCAGGCAGGTCTCATCGGATCTGGCCTCAGAATGGACCTTGGCATCACTCACTGGCCACTGGCAGCCATGGTGAAGGCAGCCAGGTCCAATAAAGGAGCGGTTGATGTCAGCAGCCGGTAGCAACAAGAAAAAAAATAAAGAGACACCGGGAGTAAACCACAACGCAGCCTCATCATGGGAAAGACAGGCTTCTGCTTCCCACACCACACGTGGCTGGAATTGCAGAGAGGAGAAAGGGCTGAGCCCAGCCCCTGACCCCCGTCCAAGTCCCAGTTAGACCCTGACCTCTCAAAGTATCGCTGCACTTCCCAAGAGAACTTCCTGGCCAGAGAACTCACTGCCCAGCTAAGACACTGCCACAGCTGCAACCCTTTCCCCGCCCCCCGCCCCAGGGCCACCACAGTGGAATTTGAAGACACCCAACCATGTTTTTTGTCTCTTAAGTACTGTCTGTTCATCATCTTCAGGGCAACAAATGGGAAGAAAATTCCCTGAAAGAAAGAAAAAAAAAGAAAATGCCTAATGCCGAACACTAAGATACTTACTTTTCCTTTATGTAGGAAAGTTTGGGATTTCTACTTCTTGTTTCAGAAAGCTACTTTTGGACCGGATTTACCATCTTATGTCTGAAGTAGATAAATCATCATCATAAAGAAGGGAGCACCATGGAGGAGTATTTTCGGTGCAATTCACTTTCCTGTATTCTCCTATGTGTCCATTTGATGTTCTCAACCTTAGAATTTTAACATAGCGATCAGACCACACCTTTGCCATATTCTTTACTTCCTTCTAAAGGCCGCCTGAATGGTGAAGTCAGCAAAGACATGAAGAGGTGCCTGATGCAAGGGGGAACTGGGACCTATTGAGTTGTCACCTTGATTGTGAATGCAGAGGCAGGTTTTGCCCAAGCAAGTTGGCTGAAGCAAGGCCAGCACCAGCACCAGCTGCAGCTCAGGCAGCCAGCACTGGGTCTGCCAGCAGCACCATCACAGGGGGACCTGCAGATGATTTCCACAGCTCAGCTCTCAGAAGAAGGGAACATCTAGCTTATCTGGCTGTACTACCAATTTCCCCTTGGAAAAAGGAGGGCACCCTTCCTCAAGGCTTCCCACAGCTGCTCAGAAGAAGCTGATGCAATCAGTACGCTAACCTTGAGAAGGGGCGTTTTTGGCAGCAGTCACCTCATGCACAGGGTCACCTTGCTGTGAGGCAGAGACACCCTGTTACATACTCTGGTCTCTTTCTTTCTGCAAAAGAAAATCTTTGTGCTGCTCCACTGCTGATGTCCATTGTGGCTCCAAGAGGGGGCAAGATAGCTGCCAGCTGGAACTAAGCTGATTTATATCCAGTGGTGGACATCAGTGGGGAGATGAGAAGATTCAGGGCTAGCTAGATTCAGTCATAAGACAATTTTGGTGTTTGTGATCATATGTCTGTGATGGGCATTACTCAGAGGTACAAACAGTGCCAAAAGGAGAGAGATCAAGGATTATTGCAAAGCCCCAAACAGTAAAAATAAATCCAAATTTGAGGAGAGAGATGCACACATTTCATCCTTGCCTAGACATGACTCATTAGTACTCCTCTCTCCATGCAGCCTGAGGAGCTGCCCCAGAGCTTCCCTCCATCTCCCTCACTTGCAAACCATGTTGGCCATGGATTTACAGCTGTATCCCTGCACACAGATGGGCATGTCATGCATAGAAATTGAAGGACTACTGTTAACTAACTTCGTGTCAGCAAAACAGGATGCAGTCGGATTAGCTGTCACTGCCTGACCTTACAGCCACACTACCCACCACTTAAAAACACTGCTTCATTTTCATTATAGCATTAATGCAACAAGGAATTATTATAACCATTTTATAGAGGCACTAAGTGATTAAGCTGTTTGCTCACAGTCAGCAGCAGATTCCACAGCCAAAGTCATAAAACTGAAAATGCCACAACTTGAAAAATACAGAGTCATCCATCATCTGTCTCCTTGATTGCTCTGATGGTACATGAGGGAGTTTCCATGGATGGTCATGGTGGTTCCACTGCTTCTTTCTAAACACAGTGACCATTTCCCGGATTTGCGAATAATAGGATGAGAGAAGGGAGACATTATAGGACAAGTTTATCTTTAAGCTTAAGAACAACATACAAATTAATTGATTGCACAATAAAACCTCAGGGGATTATAAAAACAAGTACCATGTTGTATAAAGCAGAAAGATAATATCCTAGTACAAAGGAAAGAAACTTCAAAAGTACAGCTGTGGTCAAAGAACTACAAATAAGTTTATTTAGAAGTATCTATTAGAAATCTTACTGAGAGATTTTGATCACCCTGGACATAGCCTCCTAGGGGAGTCTTCATGCTCCTCTAGCCTTTAAAAGCAAGTGTTTTACCATTGCTTCAAATTCCGTCACCTCTCACTCCTGCCCTTGTTGTTCTGTAAGACATTCCCCAGATCAGAAGAACAAGATGCCAACTCACTGTATAACTTCCCTCTCAAAAGATCTAGTTTAAGCTCTAAGACATCTTGTTTCCAAACAGAATCTTAACCCCAGAGAAGGTATTTCCTAAAGAGAAAGGCACAAAAATTCAGCCGAAAGGTTGCTTTTCCAGATATACACGATGTAAATTGAAGACTTCCGCTGTTATACCACATCCAAGGAAAAACACTTCTCTTCCTCCCATTCACTTTACAATTAGAAACCGTGTGAAATGAGAAGGAGCTACACATGAGCTACACAATTTCAAAGTAAGTATAATGTAAGCAGAAGTGTTTCAATGCTCTTTTCCTGCCTTATACTGTATAGAGATGTTTTTTCTCAGATTTGTTTAATCCAAATAATTTTCCTTTTGTTTTTAAGAGGCTAAACTTAAGCAACAAGTACTTTGAAATATGATTAAAAGTTTGCACCATTTTTAATTGTTGCATAGGTACATGAGAGAAAAATACAGTCTTTTGACCATTTATAAATACTTTCCACCCCTCTACTCTACCCTGGTGAGATCCCACCTGGAATGCTGCATCCAGCTCTGGGATCCCCAGCAAAGGAAGGACATGGATCTATTGGAACAAGTCCAGAGGAGGCCACCAAGATGATCAGAGGGATGGAGCGCCTCTCCTGTGAGGAAAGGCTGAGACAATTGGGATTGTTCAGCCTGGAGAAAAGAAGATTTCAGGGTGACCTAATTGTGGCCTTCCAGTGCCAAAGAAGGGCTTTTTGGACAGGGGCTTTTTGCAAGAACGTATAGTGAACAGGACAAGGAGGAATGGCAAAAGCGAGTAGGTTTAGATCAGATACACTGAAAGCGAGTAGGTTTACATCAGATATTAGGAACAAATTCTTTACTGTGAGCGTGGTTAGGCATTGGAACAGGTTGCCCAAAGAAGCTGTGGGTGTCTTATCCCTGGAAGTGTTTAAGGCCACGCTGGATAGAACTTTGAGCAACCTGGTCTGGTGGAAGGTGTCTGTACCCATGACAGGGGGGTTGGAACTAGATGATCTTTGAGGTCCCTTCCACCCTAAGACATTCTATGATTCTATGATAAACATAACTAAATTATACTGATAGGTCTGTCATTTTTACATACTTATTATTGTGCTTGGTTTGTATAAGAAGAGATTTCATTTAAACTTTGGGTTACAGTGAATAGTGTCATTGTTGGGTGAACTTTAATGCATAGAGTTTAGCCTGGCTGATCTCTAGTGATTCATGAAGATGAGCTCATTATAACTTCAATAAGGAAACTATATATCACACAAAGGAACAAAAACCAAAGGAAGATGTAGCTGGAGTGTCAGGGAAAATTGCTCTAAGTATACAGAGTAACTGCATCACATCCTTCAGAGGAACAAACAACAGCAAAGGAAAAGTACTTTTCTCTATTAAAAACCCCTGCCATTTTTAGGATATTTTCAGGGCTTGAGAGCTAGAGAAAAAAAAAAAAAAGGAAAAGCTGGAAAGGAAAGAGAGAGAAATAAATAATCTATTTCAAGGCTAAGTGAAATTTTGGCAAATAGGATAAATGTTCATTATCTCTCTCCGTGCTTCTTTGTAGTTCTTCTCTACGTAGACAACTTTTAATTGTTTGTGATCTGGAACCCAGAAACCTTTTTCTATGTCTAAATATCCACAGAGAACAAGTTTCTGGAAAAACACTTCACAATAGTATAACCTAGAAAGAAAAGTGGAAAAAATACCGTAATCACTGTCCTTTTAGTGAGGCTTCTTATATTGTTCTTGCTGGGAGATGAAAAATACCAGTGTGTGAGATCTATGATGGGAAAGGTCACCATTCCACTGTTCTGAATGAGCCCCAAATGGTATAACTTACACATCCCCAACGTAAGCTTCCTTCTTTTCCTGTGTGGAAGAGGTTTCTTTGTACTCTTTTCCAGCAGTTATGAACAAACCATGTTTTAACCTCCAAACCCATCATGGTATAGCTGAGACTCTGCCTTATGGTTTGCAGACTGCTCACACACCTCTTGTCTTTCACTTTTTTCTCACTGACCCATGCTTGTTCTGCAGCTGCATAATATTACCACCACCCCACACACCTTTTACTAGGTGCCTTTTACTGGGCACCTTTTACTGGGTACCATACAAGGGCCTTTCACCTTCTTAGAGTCACTAGTACTAGCAAGGTACTTGTCTGTTCAATGATTCCTCAGGACTTGGTTGACATCTTGCATTTTCTTCTAATTTGACATCAGGCTTTTCATTATTTTAACATCTTTCACATGAAAATCCCATAGGCAAAAGTCATTTGAAGGTGATGCAGTTTCTCTTTTTCTGTTTCTCTCATTTTTAAATGAAAATTTCCAAATCTCCGCAATTGTCATTGCTTTCACCAGGTACTGATGGGGCCACCTTTCAGCACTATTGTGTACAGAACTTCCCACTCAAACCAAAAAAGGACATCACATCATTCTGATAACATGTCAGCTGAAGAACAGTTCTCTCTTCCTCCCTCAGACTGGCTTCCTGCTCGCATGAGGATCTCTTGTGTCCATGACACAGACTCATCAGGAAAATCTCATGACAAGGGACGCTCACAAATGAAGCTGTGCTAATGCATAGGTCTTGGTTCTTGGGTATTAGCTTATTTCTTTTCCCACAGGGAGATCAACCTATTCTTACCCTACAATTTCTTTCTCTTTGTCCAGAGAATAAGAAGTGTTTGCAGATCTCAAACACATGCATAGCGTTTTTCCCCTAACCTCTTTTAAAACAAGCATTTGTCATTTAATCTTGAACCTTTAATGTAACATTTTCGTTTTTCAGGTAAAAGCAGCCTGAGATGCTCAGGTAAAAGCAGCCTGAGATGTAACCATAGACCTCAGATGTCCTCAGGAAATTCAAAGAGCTTTAGCTAAGCTGTTCTCAGTTTCAGTATTGTGGGTGTTTGGAATTAGCACTTGTCACATTTATCTTAGAGTGGTTACAAATGCATCACTGAAACCATAACATTTTAACAAGCTGCCACTACAGATTAGTGCTACCTAGATTTTACATGGCATTTTAGATGTGGATCTCAAGCACAATACAGAAGATACAACATGTCATTAGGCAGACAAATAAGAGTGACAGACAGTGTGGTTAAAAAGCCTGCAAGAGGCTTCTCAGGAAAGCAGCTCCTGACAACTTAAACAGGGGTCTGTAACATCCTGAGCCAGAGCGGTCTCTCCCTGCCTGCCAGCAAAACTTCAGAAACTACTTGGAGACATGTGTCCAAAGAGCAGCGTTTCCATGCCATGCTATGGATCTTGAACTCTTGATGCTGCAAAAGAGTAAGGGCAAGGCACAAGGCACCTTGCAAGACTTCACTTCCACACGTTCGCCTTCTCCTAAAATGTTTTCTCAGTTGCTTTTTCACCAGGAGTGTTTCTTCTGTTCTAGCACACTCCAGTGCCATATTTTGAGACTATTCAAACCAGATCCTACTGCTGAAACCACTTGAAAACTTCCCAATTTATACTTGAAAAACAAAGAAAGACTCTAATCAAAACATGCTTCCATATGAAAATGTCAGCAACCATCTAAAACTGCAATGTATTTCTTTAGCAGATGATTAAAAAGAACCGGGCTCTTAGCCAGCCACTCTACTCTGCTGTGCTGTACTGTATCTTCCTTCACTAAAGAACACTGATTTTCACTAATCACACAGTCTCTAACTTTGATAAAAAAACATGCTAAGCAGCAGACAGAAAAAAAAGAAAAAAACACACTCAAACATCCTTATGATAGAATAAAACAAAGGTAGTTTATGCCAGTTTAGAAACCAGGTGGCAAAAGTAGCAAACTCCTAGTTTTTAAAAGCCGAAATTTAAAAGAACATTTATTTTAAAACATCCATGGGAGAAGTCTTTGGCTTGAATAAACAAAATTCCAACTACATCTTTCAAGAAAGAGAAATCTGTGAAGCAGCGCTGGATATCCAAACCTGAACTTCTTGGTTACTTGCAGTAGGAAGCAAATGCATAACATGCATAGGGGACCATGCCTAAGCATCTCTGGATCTCTACAGACATCTCAGAGAGAACTGCAGCACTAACATTGTTCACACCTGTGTGTGCCTCAGCACCACATCTTCAGTCTCAGTGACAACTAAACATTTGCCAATGTTGGCAGAGGGATTGATGTGACACACCATAAGTTTTCTGTTGTGTATCCTCTTTAAGTATTTTTCAATGCTTCGAAGAGCGGATTCATGCTTCTTCAGCCGTATAATATGGTTTAAAAGTAACTGGAATGAGAATAAATTGTAATTTGCATACCTAGAGTACAGCACTCAAAACAGAATGAAAAACACTTTGAGACCTGCTTTTGAATTGTTGGACTTGCATGGTAAGAGAACTTACGTTTCCTGCTTAAAATTACTCAAAGTATTATGAAGAAAAGGGCAAGATAGACATAAACTTTCAAAGGACAAAAATAAAGTTTTAAAAATATGTTTCATAATCATATCACATGGGGCTTCTAGTTTGAAGATTTCATGTTCATATTCTTCTTGTAGGTAAATCTGCCCAGTTAGCTGTCCTGGGTTGCAGTGTATTCTATTACCATCCTCATGAGCTGTTGAAACCAGATGGGGCAGTGTTTCCTTGCCTCCTCCCTCCAGACTATCTTCTGTTAATGAGCCCATCAATGCCTTGCCTCATGACTCATCATCCCATTGTGAGATGCTCCACCCAGAAGGAGGAACCAAGCATTCCATCCTGGATATAATCTGAGATTCCGAACACCACAGACACCTTTCCACTGGATTCCCAGAGGACAGGAGCTACCTAGCCACCACTGGACCTTCCAAGGAAGAGCAGCCCCTTTCTACAGGATCACTGCTTCAACAGGACCACATCCACCACTTCAGGAGGACTGCAGCCACCATCTTATCGGACTGCTGCCACCATCCTGACTAACAGGGTGTCAGATTGTGTCCTGACTCTGTCAGTTTGAACCAGTGTTTTCTTTTTTTTTTTCATTTCCCTATTAAATTGTTGTTCTGGCTTGGTGCCTCCCACTGGTTTGTTTTCAAACCAGTACATTAGCCCATGTTCTCTTATGATGCATTACTTGTATTCAGAGTGGTTGTATTCCCTCCAGCCTCCCCTCAATGAAACCCAGTCAGGAATTTTGAGCACTAGGAAGAAGAGAAACCTGAGGACACAGAAGACTGCAGCATCTGAGAACAGAAGGAATTATATTTTCAACAACAAAAATAGATTTTCTGTGGAAAAGATAACACTGTTCTTGAAAAGAAATTAGATTTTCAATTAGCCTTAGTTACAAACAGCAACCCCCTTTGTATTGGTAGAGGACCAGCAGATACTCTAACTGAATTTCTGTAATTAATCATTACAACAACAAATAACAAATTTAGTTAGATAGTGATATAGAAGTAATACACACTTCTAAAGGAATTACTTTGCAAATGAGCCAATTAATATATTTCTTGTACTACAATTTTCAATTTGCTGGCCTGACAAATAATGTACGCTGAGAGAAAATTATGAATTTTAATGTCCAAGCAATTCTGTCACAACCTTGATATTTAGTGTATATACACACAAGGGCATGGAATAAGTGGAATCATTCACTAAATCACACTTACATTCATAGACAAGGTATTCAGTGTGTTATATTAAGCAGTAGCTGTAAAAAAAGTAGTAAAGGTACCTATTGATATTTCTATCCATGCATTGGTAAGTTTATGCATTTGTTCCTGGGTAAAGGGCTTTTTGTTTTGATTTAATAATGTAATTTATTTTTTCAAAACTAAGAAAATGGCAATAATATCATAGTTTTTGGCTAAGAAAGGATCTCTGTATTGTCTAGAGGAAGAGCTGAAAATAAACAAAAGATAAAAGCAAGAATGTGATATTTGAAATCTTTAATGGTACATAAGGGGGTACTCAAACCACCCCACTCAATTTTTTCTTTTTTTTAAAAAAAGGGAATGGGAAAAAAAAACCCAAACATATTCACAAGGACAGTGTAGGATTATTTATTTCAGCAAACACGGGCATTCACAGCCATCTTATTCCCTGAGCCAGTATTTGGAAAACACTGTATTCTAGAAGCAGATTCTAAAGCCCCCTACATCTTGGCAAGACAGAAGAGAGTAGGGAAAGTATCAGTCAGTATTATGACCTATATAAAAGAAATACAGTAAGGAAAATTACTAAAATGATACTGCAGGGGTTACTATACTGAATAGATATTAGTTTTTTTTTCTTAGAGGATGATGGTTAAGGAAAAGTGGTTTCAAGCTCACAGGATAACATTCATGCTACTCTCTCAGTTACAAGCTTCACTTTAATTTGTGTGCCCTATATCCTGTCATACAGATATGCTCAATTTTTCATTCCTAGTTTCTTCTTCATAATGTCACGGCTGCTTTCCTCCTTCTCATTTTTTTACTTATCAGTTTCTTCAAATCTTATTAGAGATGATTAGAAAGAAATTATTTTTCTGTTGAACTGAAAGTTGGAAACATTATTCCATAAGGAAATAACAAATCTACTTTCCACCACAAAGGAAAAAAAATTAAATTAAAACATAATTAAAACATAATTATGTGTACTTTGTTTGCCAAAAATAGCTTTTTTATGTGCTTTCTTTAAAAAAAATTCAGTGCATGCTTTCCATTGAAGTGTAGCCTTTCAAACAAGAAAAAGTGCAATAATTTCGTACCAATCCTAAAAAGTCTCAATGCACAAGAAACTAAAAAGTTTCAATGCACAAGAGACTAAAAAAAGAGGATAACACAAATCCTACAAAAATCTCACATGTATCACAAACTTGCCTTCATGAGAACATAACCATCTAAAAGAACAAAGTAGCCAACATCACTCTCCTTCAGTTTCTCCCCACTGCCTGTGTTAAGAAACCTAGTCCTCTGCCTAATGTCTTTCTTCTCTGGCTCTCTTCTCATTGTCTGTCTTTTCAGACTGTCCAGAGCTGTTCGGTTCTAGCTCAAACCTATTTAAACAAAGCTTGGGAGTCACCTCTGAAGCAGGGAGGCTGCAGGGAGTCACCTCTGAAGCTCACTGCCTCCAGAAATGTAGATGGGATAAGGTGAGCATCTTTCATGTTCACAATTATTTTCAAAGCTGTAACTTTTAGACGGAAATGAGGATGGGTGGCAACAATAGAGGTGACCCTTTGTTCATATTTTCCCCCGTTTGAAGCCCTTACCCAGCCCTGTGAAGGGTGTATATGGGTGAGGATGTATATGGGTGAGGAAGCTTTGTGCCACACGCCTATGCTCTCTGTGTAGGCAGTGGCTCAAAGCCAACGCAATCACCAAAAGTGGAAGATGCTGTATTTTGGCTGTCTGGCCTCTGGGAAGGGCTGTTTGGCAGGATTCTGGTCATTCCCATGTTCTCTGCTCCTTAGCCATTTCTAGGCAAGCTCTTCAGATTTGCAGAAGAGCGGTTTCTATATCCTGGAACTTCCTCCTCTTCCTTTATCTCCCAATGTAGCAGTAGTCACATAATGAGTATATTAAAAACAATTTTCAGATTAGGAAGAGTTAATCAAAGTATTTACACAATCCATATTCCTGTTGAAGTTTGGAATGGCATCCTCCCAGCTTGCTTTCATATATTACTAAATACAACCCATGAGGTCATTCCTACATTATTTGTAACAATGAAGTTTTAATATGTATTTTCATTATTTTAAAAATGTTATGTATTTCTCGCATTACTTAGCCTTGGTTTTGTCAAATGCACCCAAAACAACATACACAATCCCTATCATGTCCTTTTTCCCCAATTATCACATATTTAATTCCCAATAACAGTTCTTGCCTTTTGCCTTACGTTATCTTCAAAGAGCAGTAGAGTTGCAATTAGCGAAAACTTGTGAAAGCAGAGCCATACCCATTCAGCTTTGGAAAAACAGAGCTAAAGTTGTACTGATGTGATTCAGCTTCCATTCTGGAGGCTGACAGCTGTGTAAGATGCTTTTCAACACAGTGAGAACAAGGATTTCCCCTCCTCACACATACTGAGTAACCTGGAGATGTAATTTATGATGAATTCACACACAAAATGGTCAGTGGTTCAGTACAAACCAAACATAAGCAGACACATTTCTAAACCCATCCGTCATGCTGCTTACACAATCTGTTGATCCATTGAACAAATATATGTTGAAAGATTAGGCGGGAGTTGACTGCCATTCACTAAAATAAATGTGGACTAGACTCATTTTCTGCCTGACTTAACGCTTAAGGATTTGTATTAAAGGGGAGGGGGAGGGAATTCCAGCCACCTAGATTTTTGGAATGAGATTACCCTTCCAAGGACCTCACACAGAGGTCCCTACCAGCCCTCTTTCACATACTGAATAATCTGTTTTTTGAATAAAATTGCTAGGCAAGTGAACTGGTACTAAAGGAGCACTAATTCTGGCTATTCAGGGTTTTTTCTTGGCAGAAGAGAAAAAAAGCAGAAGGATGAAGTTGTATGGCATACAGTTGTAAGTTAAAAGTGCTAGCTGCGCTGTCATGGTCTTTGTTATACTGTTGTTTCGCAACAGAATTGCAGAAAACTGAAGATCATTAAGTGGGGAAAAGCACTCATGCTGCCTAGGGCCATCCCCTGGCATGCACTAAACCTAGTATTTACTCGGCTTCTTTTTGGTCACAGTCCCTCTAAAAGCAGCAGAGTTCCTAGAGGAAGGCTCCTTGGGTTTTGTCAGAAAAATACTTCACCAAAAGACATACTGGTTTTTGAAAATTGTGTCCAAAAACTGTGTTTAAATCATGATTTATTGAGATTAGAAGTAGTGCCTAGAGGGAAAGGAGCTTGTTTTGTGACTCTGGTTTCCCAGGAGACTTGGGAAATACTGGCATCCCCAGCAAAAAGGGCTACTGAAAGTTTAGGTGGGTGAGCTGATGAGATCCAACAGGCTTAAACCGCCTCAGGTAATTCACCATCACAAAGCACTACCTTTTCTGACAAACAAACAAACAGAAAGAAATCCAACAGAAGAAGAAAGTTTCTCATGCATTTTTACACAACTCTGAGATGCAATTCTGAATATTTCCAGCAGACCCCTGAAGAAATATTGAAAATAAAATCGGTACATCTGTTTTGTCAGGTAGACCTGGCTTTTAGAAACATTGCATAGAAAAATGTGATAAATTCCAGATTCACTGCAGTCAATGACAACATATCTGCAAGTTTGAATGTGTGTATGTTTTCAAAAGCTTACCAAGAAGCTCACCATCTTTCCATTGTGTGTCTGAAGTTTGAATCCCACATGCTTCTGGGAATGTGTCTTACTGTACCTGTACTAGGTTGTCTGTCTTGTGGTCCTAGGTCTCCTGGGAGCGTCTCAGAGCCTCCTATCCCATGGTACCTGAAACGCATTTGTAAAGATTTTGGAACAGGCGACAATTTTTTAAGCATCTTGATTCTAACCTCTAATGCTTGCTGCATTCTCACACGAGACAAAATTTGTCAGGCTGGATATGAATATCATTACACAACCCCTTGTCGTGCAATACTCTCTTGGACCAACACTGGCATATTTCCTTGAGTGTTTTGCTACTTCACAAACAAGAGCAAACACCTTGCAAGCATCAGTGCCTGTTTCTCTAGTCTTATACAAAAGCTACCCCTTCAGGTTTTTCGGGGTTTTTGTGTTGTTGCTATTTTTGGTTTTTGTTTTCCAATCAAAAAAATCAACTTACAGTGCTTAACCTGGTCTACCACGACCTTGCTGCCAGTTTGTTTGATTTACTGTAAAGCAGATCCTATAGCCTTTAGCACAGGATGCCTTTTTGGTTTGCTTGTTTCAACAAGTGGAGCCTAATGAAATGCTGATTCCTACTGGACACTACTTCAATATTGAAAGCAGCATGTTAGCAGAATAAGTAAGCCCATTGTACCAGGTACAGCAAACACTGTCCAAACATTACTATGGTTGATTGCATCTCACTGACTCATGTGCAAACACTAGTCTCCGAGTATTAAAGTTCAAGTTCACTGCAGGGATGGAAGTATCTTAGAAAACAGAAAAGGTTTTGCTTAGTAATCGCCTAATACATATGATAAAAATCCCAGGCATACTCATGCATCAGTGTTAGTAGCTTGGTATTTTCTTGGAGTTTTTTATTCAGAGGGAATTTTTTTCATCCACTAGCAGTAGGTATTAGAGTTTTTTTAAAGATTTAATTCTACCAGAATCAATTCACACTAAAAAAAATTATTTAGTTTCTCAGAATTGCTACAACTTTAGCCTACTTTGATTAATCAATTAAATAAGACCTTCTGTCCCAAACTTTGGATACTTTTGGCAAATCTTTGAAATAATTTAAGAAGGAAATCCAAAATAACAAGAAGGTATAGGAAGAAACAGTCTGGAAGCGTGGGTAAAGACATCTTTCTTATTTAGAAGCAATGTTTCTTAGTCAATAACTGATCCAGCCACAGTAGGAACGAGGCAGTGACATTGGCTGAATACATGACACTTACAGCTCGATGTTATTCAAACATCTAGATTAATCCCAGACAAAACTCAATGTGTTAGCTATCTCTAGGTACCTTAAGCCAATAATTTAGTGTTGTACCCTGGCATACTTAAAAAAAAATAGAAAGGGGAAAGAAAAACTAGAGGAGAAAAAGAGAGGGGGGGGGAAGAAAAAGATTAGTTTAGTAGTTTAAATCCTTCAAAAATAAAATAATCAGGCACTTGAGATTAGTTTGGCAGACCCAGGCTTTTTAACCTAGCTGCTAAAATTATACTAGAAAAGAAAGCTACAATATGGTTCTAATGAATTCACTGGAGACAGTTTGCATTTTAAAGAAAACATAAACTTGACCATCTGGATTAAGTTATGGCAGATTGCTGAGTATTTTTCTTCCTCCAGTCCCACGTATATGACTAGCAACATCGTATTTGGCACAGCAGTAATCTGTGATAGGCTCCATGGCTCTTTTGAAAGCCTGCTGGTACCTGCTCTAAAATTGTGGAATTGAATGGCAGTTGTCATGAAAAATGACAAACAAGGAAAGCCTCATTTAGTAGCTTCCTTTCCTTAAGACAGCCACTACTATTGCTCTTTCTTTTCATGGTGTCATAACATATGCTCAGCAAGTAGCAGCTACAGACACCCAAATCAGTGTATCATACCATTAGTGTCTAAAATGAGTATTTTACACGCACACACACACATACGCATAAAGACAAAAGCAGTACCTGCCCATAAGCTCTATGTTATTCATGAGCTCCTAGGAGTGCAAAATATGCCTGATTCAGAAGGACTTCTTTGAATTTATCACACTTTCTCCACTCTCCTCAAGGAGAATGGATGTTCCACCTTTTATCCCTACTCACCAGAAAGGAGGAACAGACAAGCTATACTTGTTATATCAGGATTGGCAAACAACACAGAAACCAACAAATAAAAGTACACAGACAACACATAAGAAATCCTGAGCTAGAAGAAAGTGTTCATCAGCTACTGAAGTAGCCCAGTTCTCCATTCAGCACTATGTACTTACCCTTCACAAGGCACAGCAAAATTATATACAACTGGTTTGCAGGTCAGGCTTAGCTCTCTAAAAACTTTTACATTTTCTGCCCTTGAACTTGGAGATGAATTTGCCAACTGCTAAACCCAAGATTTTTACAACCATTTCCTTAAACAAAGGTTGAAGTTTCAAACACACTTAAATTAAACTCTTCAAGGATAACAAAAAGAAATCCTGTTTGAAAGAGAGGAAGTTGAGACTCAGAGTTATTCCCAAAGAGGGAATCCCATAGTGTATCGAAATACCTGACCCAGCAAAAGGTAAGCAGTGACAAGAATGTATTTATTATGTCTTGAGAACACAGAACAGGTCACCCTTCTTTCTGTTTGCACTGCAGTGGACGTCAAATCTCCTGGAGCAATTTGTCCACCTGTGTCTGCAAGCCACATTATGCACTGTGTTTTATCAGGTAGGCCACATTTTATGTTACCACCACCATCCTCACATAGTTTTTATTCTATGCTTATTACACTGGAAAAACAGTGTTTCTGCATCACAGGAACTTTAGCTTACACTTGACAACGAACAGACATAATCTATGCCTCTCAATGCCATTGTAGAGTACATGGTGTCTAATTGGGCAAGAACACAATGGATTTTGTAATAGCTGAAGATACAAATAGCTGAATAAGGAGCAGAAAAGAAGGTCTTTTAGGATCTCCTCTGGTCCATCACACTGCATCTTGGATGCGTGTGCATATCTGACAGCACCAACAGCAGAGCTGAGTACTCCCAGGTCTTCTCCAGCAAGCATGACCAGAGGAATATGACCATGAAAAGGTTGCTATCCTTTTGAATCCACACTCTGTATTATTATCACTAAGCTCTTTCCAGTGTTCCAAGTTCATTTCAATGTTCCTGTGACACAGACCTTTTAGGACAACTTGAGCACAATAAGAGCTTCTAGTGCTTTTGCAGTTCACCCAAGAATAAGTCCTTTTCCACGAAGTCAGTGCTGCATGCAAGTGCTGTGTTTGGAGTTAAGGTAAAATTATCTCAGCTGCTGCATGGGAGGGAGTGATTTATATACAGAAGAGTTTTAACAGTTCTCAAGGATGGAAACCACAACGGCACTTTTAAGATAAAGATTCCTTCTTCATATAACGAAAGGGGCAAAAAAACCTGACATGAATTTACGGCCCACTCAAGACTGAGTCATAACCACGGAGGAGTTAAAATTACCGGTTTTTTCCCCTACTAGGGAGAAAGAACAGTCCACAAATCATTTTGTCCCATCAAACTATTTCTGCCGGACGGGGCAAGGCACAACTCTCTGGTGTTCACAGCAAATGGAAAAGAGGCAGCAGTCCTTATTCCAACAGCATTACAAAAAACAAAACAAAACAAAACAAGCAAACAAACAAACAAAAAAAAGCAAAACACCTTCCTGAAAAACAGAGACGCCATAATGTGAATAGCTAGGCACTGAAACGTTGTCCAGAAAACATATGGTATGTCTGTTCTCAGAGTTAAACAAAATCCAACTGGACAGGTCTTAAGCAACTCAACTTTGAAAAGGAGCTGGCAGAAGGTAAGAAGCCTTTATAGTAAAAATCAGCACAAGGATTATGTTTCCTCCTTGGTTTGATTAAAGTAATGAATAGAGATTAGGGAGCAAGAACAATACATGAAGGTAGAGGCCTGCACTAAATAAATGATGTAGTTTTATGGGACAAATACAAGAGAATTGGCTGAAAATTAACTAGATTTTAGCAAAGACTGCCATAGGTGTATAATAGAGGAGACCTACAGTGGCTGTGAATGTATTGTCCTCCCCTTGGTGGAGCAAGTAGGTCTAAAGAGAAAGGCTTTTTTCCAGTCGGTTGTTTGGTTTGGTTGTGGTGGTTTTGTTGTGGTTCTTTTCCCAATAAATTTCCTGCTGGATGCTTGAATTGGTAGTTATGAGACGACCTCCCTCCATCCGCAGCAGGAAATCAAGCACATATTGATTGCACAAAATTACATTCATTGCAAAGCTAGCAGAAATAACAAAAAAGCTCCTTCTGCCAGTACAACTAGATACTAACCACTGTGGCCTCCTAAGCTGCCAACAGCCAGAAGATTGAGATTTAAAACCGTTTTTAACTCGTTTCGTCTAAAGAGGTTAGTCCTAATTTATCCATTCATGCAGAATAGTCCAGCAGCCCAACCCACTCACCGCACTGATTTCTCAGGACCGTGTCGGAGAGAAATGGATATTTTGCTTATGTGCAACCCCAAGACAGACATCAAGGAGGAAAAAATAGTAGAAATGTTACAGATGTTAGGAAGGTCTTTCACATCTCCAATTAGAGATACTGGAAAAAGGAAACGCTTCCTTTAAAAAGCTCAAAACTGAAAAAGAAAATAAATCAGTGAAAGTAAGATCAAATTAAAGCTGTTCTTCTAGAAGGGAAAACTTGATTGCTGTGGGATACTCAGAGAATTGCTCAGAGCTGAAGCTGCTCTTATTGTTTAGTTTCTATTTTCTTTCATTTTGCTTTTGTAATATGAATTTCTTCACATTGGCATAGCAGCAAGCTACCTCCCAAGGAGCTGGACAGACTGTCGAATAGCTGGCAATGCTTTACTTTTGATTGAATGTCTTGCTTGAGGCATATTTTCAGGCTTTGGATGAAAGCATGGGAAATTGCTATTATAAGTCTTTGACTTTTAAAAGCAGTGTAGTGGTGAAGACACTGCTATAGTACATATTGTGGAACATTTCAAAGCAACATGGCAGAACACTATTCTGTCACTACACATGAGAATAACAACTCACATAAATATAAAACTCATTTTCAAGGATTTCTATGGTAGCAGACCTAGAAAAGCAACAATGATTTTGAACAGTACCTGCGATTTTCTATATTATTTAAAAAAATTAGAGAGCAAAGAATTTTCAGTAAGATTACCAAAGGATTTTTTTTTGTTTTTTGGAGGTAAATGCCATACAATGTTCAGCACTTTGTGACATGGGCCGGTGTTAGTTTCAAAACAGGAGCTTGTAATGTCATATTATAGTTATATCATGCTAAAAAAGGCAGCAGAGCCTTCCTCTGGGCAAATACCTCATCTGTTTCTTGCTCTATATCCAGGTTCCAAAGTCTCCAGTTTGACTGATCAAGAGTTAATAATCAACATACTTGCATTGGGCATTTTCAGTCTTTTCTGGATATTGTGTTCCTGAACAGGAAGGTGAAATTCCTTACAAGTAAGATGTTTTCCTGGGAACAGAGAGAAGGACCTGTGATGGTACTTACATACAGCCTATTTTCATTAGAACAATTGCAAGCAAGCTGTCTCAAATAAGAATGCTGAAATCTGTGCCAAAAGCACATTTTACTTTAACCCAGTTGGTAGCCATTGCCTGGTTAGATAAGACCATTTCTCAGGAACTTATCAAACACACAGATAAACATTTGCTTGGTTATTTGCTCTTCCACTGCCTTCTTTCCTGGGGGTATTAAGAAAAACTCAGAACAACCAACAGTGAGTTCAGCCTTACTGTATTTGGTTGAACACAAACGTAATATTCCACCCAAATATCTTCAATTGAGTAAAGAGTCTTGACTTACCTTTCAAGTGTTGCATCCTCATTGCTGCTCAAGTGTGCTGTTTCTAATGTATCTCTATTTCTTCTGTAAATGGAAACGTCTTCCCTGCTGGCGGAAAAACAACGTTCTTTTCCAATCCAATCCATAGTCACCTTCCTTTCCAGTAAACAAGCCCCAGATAAAGTCCTTCACCCTGGCTGGAGAAAGGCAGCAGAGCCAGGGTGTGCAATTCCTTTCCCTCAGGTGCTTCAAATCCACTGCAGAGCAGCTTGCTGCAGGGAGGTGAGGGAGATGAGAAGTTCACTGTTCAATTAGTGGATACCCCTCAAGTGGAAGCAGCCATAACCGGCCAAAGACTTGGTGTCACCCCACAAACCCCTTCACTCAGGGTCTTTTTCTTCACTTGTCCCTGGACCGTCCTGGACAAGCCCAGACCCACAATAATACTTGGTGATGTGGCTGTAAATTATTTATTTAGAAATGTTGGGGCTTATTCTCATCCACAAGAGATTTGTGCAAAGTCTTTTGATTCAAATTTCCCACTGCTGACACTCTCCTCCTCTGACTTTCTCCCAGCAACCCTTCTCCCAGCAGGCCTCAAGCATTAGTCCCTCTCCTGCTGCTCCCCATCCCTCAGTTCCTTCCCCAGCACTCCAGCCCCAGCCCTATCCCCGGCACCACTGGGGCTGCCTGGGCAAGATGGTGGCCAAACTACAGCTACCGCCTTGTGTGCACACTGTTGCTTACGTTTCCTCACCCCCAACTTTACTAGGAGTCCACCAGAACATGGCACCTCTGCTCCTCCAAACCTTTGTTAGCCCTGTCTTGGAGGCCACTGGTCTCTCCCAACTCATGGTCCAACTGGTTCAAAAGGGAGGCTTTGCTCTTCATCTTCATTCCCTCCACCCTATATCAACCCATCCCCACACCATCCCAGCATGAAAAGCCTTTAGAAGGGCTTTAGTAATGCTATATGCCTTCTTAGTGCCTGTTTTTAGCAGAAAGATGAATCTTTAATAGAATATAAAATAAAAATTTTGGGATAGTTCGTAGAAATAAAAGCTGTTTTGCTAAATGGACAAAGCTAATTTTGGATTTTGCTTCACAGAGTTATATTCTTAAGAGAAAATGGTGGGGACTCGTTTTACTCTCAGCTAGAGTATCAGAAAGGTATGGTGCAGGAGAAAGGCTATTATCACAGAGTCCAGGAATACTCAGATCAGCCATTTCATAAAAATTAAACACCCAGTAGAAGCCATTGATGGAGAACTTGAAAAAAGTTGTGAATTGTTTCAATGAATGACATGAATATGATTCTGGGTACAATGAATAGTTTAAAAAATAATCATAGGTAAAAATTTTTGCTGGGACTAGTAGAAATGACACTAGCAAAATATGTAATGGTCACCAGCATACTGCAGTAAATTAGAACCATCTTACGGTTCTGCACTTGGAATATTGGAAATTTGAATAGAGATGGGTAAAAAAAGCTGCATTTTTCTAATGTGGCAAGCGAGAAGCATTACCCAGGAAGGCATAATTAAAAAATAAAATCAGGCTGATTAAAGAACTTGGATTTTGTTTTTCTGATGTGTTATTGGCTGTAATTATGCATTATGAAAAACATGGTCTAACCACAGTTGGATTGACCAGAGCTTAGATTGACAACAAACTCTCTTTGAACTATCTGCAGAAAAAGGATGCAAGCACAGTTTATAGTGTGCTGTCTTTTGCTGGAGCTCATCAACTGTTACAGGATAAAGGGTGCTATTTATGGTTTGCACATCTTTTCCAGTTATTAAGTGTTGGCCAATAACCAGTTTGTCAAGAGTTATTTCCCCTTATAAGAGTTATAACCATCCCCCCACCCCCCCCCGCCAATCCTCTTTTAAACCATCCAACTGTCCAGAGCAGCTTTTGGTGCACTCCAAATTCCTCACAGCCCAGTCTGAATTTTGGTTCTTTCCACAAGAAAGCAAGAGCTTGCAGGTTTGAATTTATGAAAAGAAAGCTTCTGCTTTTCATACACAATTATTTGCTACCTCCTTGCTCTGTGTAGAACAATAGGCTTGGCCTCATTAAAACCAGAGTATGCATGCAGGTAATAGTGCTCATAGTGCCATCAGCCAGAAGAAATGAAATTCTGAATACTGTATCACCCAGTTTAGTTTGTCTGTTTGTTACAAGAGAAGGCAAATTCAGTGATTAGCCAGGGAGATTTTCTGTATCCTTTAAATAGGGAAGATTCTCTGTGTCCTCTAAATGTTCTTTGCTCATCCAATATATGTATTGAACGATACAAAAAACCCAGTTTGTTACTAAATGGCAAGGTTTATTTTGAGAATGCAATTAGTATGTAATACCTTGGAAAATGAACAGCTATTGTAAATACAGAGTAAAGGCTCAAGCATCACAGCTCTTCTGTGCCTGTATTTGTGTTTTACAGGAAAAGACACACAGCACTAAACTGCATAACTTTCATAAAAGGTGCTATAACTAATTTAGAAAGACAATGCCTCCACGAGTTAGCATTTCAGACTGACATATGTGTGCATTCATGATCACAAGAATTCAAAACAGTGGTCCAGAGAGCCCCACAACATGAAGTTCTCTTGATCCCCTTCAGCTGTGCTTTGAACTACGCACAATACCTTTTTTGCCATGCTGCCCCATACTCAGCTTCTGTGTCTCAGCTCCATAAGGCAGGCCACTAATTTTCTCTAATCAGCTGTGTAAGTGTTCGTAAGCCCTCTTAGCTCATTTACAACAGTGGACACTAATACAACAGGAAATGAACCTATTGGTTTCACTTAGATCCCTGGGCAGCTGCCAGTTACCAAGAGATCTCAGCTGAGTTTGAAAACAGCAATGCTTTTGATTGCAAAATGACTTTTTCCCTGCTGCTGCCGCCCTCCTCATACTCACTTCTGATCAATACATCATTCTGATTCACAACCACATCTTCCTCAGGAGGCTTTGAATCAACTAAGTACAATTGCAAGCTCAAAGAAAATGCTGGCATTTATTTTTATGTTGCAAAGTAACTCTACATACCTCCTCTCTCAGGATTCACAGAAAAGTTGAGTCTTTTGTTGAAAGGCCCTATAAAACTGAGGTAAAGTGCAAATTAGAAAGGTAGCTCTAGTAGAAATGGCAGAGGATGAAACTCATTAGATACCACACCATAAAGAACATATGGGAATTGGTTTAAACGTGAAAGAAGTGAGCTTCCTAGCAGCAAGGAATTTAATGCTAAAATCTACGATAAGTAATGTGTATCTCATGAGTTTTTACAGTTTACAGGTACAGAACAAATCAATTCCATTTCACTGTAACTGCTCCAAAATAAAATGTATGATACATATATACAAATAGAAGGAAATAATCAAAAAGTTGTCCCTAGTCTGACCAAGACTCAACCGAGCAGAGGCACCTATTAATATTTTTGAGATTAGCTTCATAAATTAACTTCCAGTTTTGTCACTAAACCTCCGAATTTCATATGTACCAACATCATTTAAATACGTAATGGGTTTTTGCCCATCTGTACAATGAAATTTCTGTATAAGGCTCTAACATCTCCTCTCCCACCTTCCAATGGGAATGAGCTGGGGGGCAGCAAAACCTACCACTAATGCTTAAGCTTCCTGGAACAGGCTGACTACAAGCATAGCTAGGATAATAACTCCTTCCCTCCTTCAACCGCACATAATACAGTCTTTATTCAGCAAAGTCGTTTCACACCATGCCAAAGGTCAGCTTTTGCTGTATTAATAGCTGCTCTGGGAGGATCAGTGTTGTGCTATCCTACATTTTTTCCAGGGCCTGGAGATGCAATTTCCTACAATCTGCAGGCAATTTCCCACCAATTTTCTTGGGGAGCTAATAGGCTGTGACAGGAGATGGAGCTAGCAAGCAGCAGGCAGCTTCAGAAAAGACAAATTGCATCTCTGCCACCTAACTGGGCAATCTAGAAAGACAGAGTTTATAGCTTTGTAGTGTTATTGGGCCCCATGCTAACAGCAAATCGTTCAAGCTGCTATCTGAATTTCATATTCTTTTCCTTCTGAATTGTTATCACCACATATCACTTTGTTGCACTTTTTCTACAAACGACAGTTAGACACAGATCATGTGTGATTACTATTTTAGCTGCCTTTTAACTAGACAAGCCCTGCTAAACGCTATCCACATCAGAAACAGAGAAATATACAGTGTCTCTGTCAAACAGTGATATTTTCATTATCTTCATACTTGTTAAGGCAAAGCAGAAACCTATAGAAAGGGATTAATTTGTAAGCTAAATTCGAATGAAACAGACAGAGGAAACTATGGGAACATTAAAAGTGTGAGCACACCTACTGTGGTAAGAAAGTCACACTGATCATATATAGTACAAAATGAAAGCAATAAAAAACCCCCAAATTTAACTGGTAAATTCTCCCTCTAACTCTAGCAGATTTTGAAATCTAAGAAGTTAACCTGAACAGTCAAATCAGTTCAAAACCATCCATGCAACCATTTACTTTGCAGATTTAAAATTAGTAAGACAAGTAAAGCTCTAAGAATGTATTATCATATCCACTTTGATAGAAATGAAACTGATTTAAAGCTGCTAACCCCACCTAAGATTACAAAAAAAATTAATAACTAAAGAAAATGATTCAAAGGCACATAGCACTAGCAACTATTGCAAGTGGTATCTGTCACTGTACTTCCCCTTACTGTTATAGCTTACCCAGGGGATAAATACTGTAAACACATTCTATTACAGAACCCTGTATATCTGTATGTTTTCTTCAAAATATAGAAGAACAAATTTCTGAAGGCATGGAGGTTATTAAAAAAAATTAACAATAGTAATGAAATTGTTATAATTAGCAAAATTTGCAAGGTTAATATTTTTCCCCTTCCCCCTTCCCAAGAATAAATTAGGTAGAGTAAAAACAATCCCATCTAAATTATTGCTGTCCACTGGGAGACAAAATTAGTACTGAGATGTATAAAACTTTACTATAATTCAACCCTAAGGATTTTTTTAATTACTTAAGTAATGAAAAAATGTAAAATTACATTGAACAAAGTGTTGAAATATTCTAACATGCATTTTGAAACTCTCACATTTAAACCACTTGTCATTAATATCCCCATTTCATATTTGTGGTTTTTAATAAGTTACAGCTAGATAAAATACTGAAGAACCAGGAAGAATTATAAATAGAATATCAAGTCAATAACTTGTACTCAACAAAGAAGAGTATCTACATAAACAAATAAAAAAAGCTATGAAAACAATTCAAAATCAAGAAGTATTTCCTTAAACAGATTCACTGATAAAAATACAAGAGTATCAGGACTTGAAAATCTTGAATTTGACAAATGAAAATCAATGATTTGTCTATACAAGTCTATAAACTTCAAGAAGTACACATTCAAAAATTCAATGTTATCATATATTTGTGAATATTCACTCAACTGCTGTTAGAAATACACATCTCACATAATTAACAATCAGAAAGACAGAGAAAAGTTAGAACATTATGTATGTATAACTCATTAAAACACCTCTAGAGATCTAATGTAAATTCAGGAGGAAACACAAAGGAGCACAGTAGTAAACTGATTTCTGTATGAAAAAGGAAACTTATTCCAGTAAATAAATTTAATGTGGCCACAAAAGTTGAATCACTCCAAAGTTTTGTTGCATGCATGGCATGCTTAGCAAATACCAGGCTGACATTAAGGACATTTACATACTTAACAGCAGTGTTTGGCTGAGTCATCAGCAATTAGAAAATATTTTGAATTTGCAAAGCCATCAGATTGTATATTTACTTGAAACCTAATTTAAAAAAATCGGGTCCAAGTGCAAAAAAACCCCAGCAGCCGACTATTTTTTTAAGAATAAAAAGAATAACTTTTGCTCTGCAAAATATCGTGCTACAGCAAGCCACAAAATAAGAGTTGCTAGCTTATCATAATTGCAGCCAATTTTTAAAGTAAGGGGGTAATCCACTGTGGATCACTGAAGAAAGTGTGACAAAGACTGTGAAACGAGCAGATGGATTTTATTTTAAACAAATTAGGCTCACTACCAGGAAAGTAACAAGGATTTCTAAGCTTCCAGTGCTATGGGTTAACTTTCATTTATGACCCCTTCATTCTGCTTGTTAACTTCTTTAAACTGCCATTAAAATCAGTGCTCGAAGGAAAAACAGATTTATTGTTTGCAGTTACAAGCTATCATCTCAATTTTCTATGTTAATGACAGAGTATACAAAAGGGATAACAATAACAGTGTGTTTGATTACTTAGTCTCTAGACTATGTGTTATCTTCACCTCGACCTCATTTTTGGCAGAAAACAGATAGAAACAGGGTTTGAGAGATTCTATACCTTTGTACTGTGAACATAGCAAAGGCAGTCCTTGCCAAGCTGTACACAATAGAACTGTCTAGTGTTCCTTGCAGCAGCTCTTCTATGAATCAACATAACCTTACAAAAATATGGGCAAAATCACATGGGAAATTATAGGAGAGGGAAGATTTCATAATTTTAAGTTTTACTTCAGAAGCCACCACAGAATTTTTCTAGGAAGAGTCAACTATGCCAAACCAGCAATTCCATAAACAATAAAAATATGAATAATACAGAATAATGCAGCTATCTTATCTCTGAGTGCTTGTTTTAGTAAGGGAAATCATTACAGCAGACACTGCCCAATATAATCAATGCAGCTATCCACTAAATATTCAATCAGATTTTCCTGTATTTTACATATAATCAACAGGCAACTAAATTCTTACTAATGCATAGTAGAGCATAGAGCCAGAAAGGACACAGACTGTTGTTCAGCTTCTAGGAGTGAACTGTGAGGCCCAGATCGAAGAAATACGGGAAAAAAAACCCAAACAATCCAAACCCCACAAAAAACACAGCTCAGATTTGAAAATGATAACAACATTTGTCCCCACAACAGAAATTTTTTGGTATTCAGTTTTCCGACCAGCACCTCAGCTTCAAGGAAATAGAAATCCGGCTCTCTCAAGAATTAATGCATCACAGAAGCAGTAGGTTCTTTACTTTGAGATACAGCATCTTCAGTAATATTCTGCTCTCTGAAGACTATTATTCATTCTTCTGATTTCCCTTCATGTTTTCTTGTTGTATTCAATTTATACTTTTAAATTTATGTCAGAAGAAAAAAAATAAATAAATCAACACAAAATAGTAAAAAACCACAAACCAAAACAAAGAGAACCCAAGCCCACCCACGTGCTTAAAGTGTGTTCATAACACACTTTTTGCTGATTTAGAAAATGTTTCAGTGAGTGAGCTCTCCTATATAGCTGAGCAGAAACTCTGGGTAAATTTCGCATAAATGTAAGTAAGATAGACCCATAGGGCAGATTTTTCAAGCACCCAGTTCTTACATGTCTGGTTTCCCTAGCAAAATCTACCACACTGCACTAAGCACTTAAGCTGCAATGGGACATTTGGGAGCATGTTGCTGAAAATGGGATTATCAATTGCTTAGAAGCAGATCTCGAGCTACAGAAATAAAAGGTAATGGTAAATGTTGAGAACTAGCTGTGATTTAACTCCCTTTCCTCTTAGGATGAGGTGGTTAGATGTTTATGGATGTCACAGAAATGTCCACTTCCAGTTCAAAAACACAGCTCAAGTGCCTTTGAATAACTAAGCAGAAACATTTCAACAACTTTACAGAGAAACAGAAGTCACTGAAATTGCACACTGAAATCTCATTCTAGGTGATTTGTGTGGATTGCATGTTAGATTACACCTAAAGTATATGTGTTTCTATGTTCTCATTTTCCATTGTCCTGCAGTGTGACCAGCTGGCCAAGGAGGCCAATGGCATCCTGGCTTGTGTCAGCAATAGTGTAGGAAAGCAGGACTAGGGAATGGATTTTCCCTGTCATTGTCATGGAAAGGCTACACCTCAAATCCTGTGTTCAGTTCAGGCCACTCATGACAAGGACATTGAGGTGTGTCCAGAGAAGGGCAAAGGAGCTGGTGAAGGGTCTGGAGCACAAGACTTTTAAGGAGTGGATGAGGGAGCTGGGATTGCTTAGCCTGGGAGAAAAGGCTCAGGGGACACCTCATCCCACTACAACGCCGTGAAATGAGGTTGTAGCAAGTTGGATGTCAGTTGGCCTCTCCTCTCAGCCACAGGACAAGAGGACATAGCTTCAAGCTGAGCCAGGGGAGGTTCAGGTTGGACTCAGGAAGAATTTTCTCTTGGAAAAAGTTGTCAAACATTGGAGCAGGCTGCCCAGGGAGGTGGTAGAGTCACCATTCCCAGAGGTGTTCAAGAAATGACCGGATGCAGCACATAATGCTATGGTTTAGTTGACATGTGGTGTTCAGTCAAAGGTTGGACTAGATCTTGGAGGGCTTTTCTAACCTAAGTGATTATGTGATTCTGTCTATTTCCTGCCATGAACTCTTGCATTCTGGTGTTTGTCAGGTTCAACTCTGAGTTGCTTCACCTTCCCCGTTACGTAGTAAAGTATGTCTGTCTGGCAGGACACTATGACTGAAGTCTTACATGGACCTACATTCTCAAATTCCTTCTGTGTACTTGTGGTAGGAGAAAAAAATAAAATCCTTCAAGGAGACAGCAGAGTTGGAGCCAGTCCAGATTCTCCAGTGAAATGATTGAAGCGGTAAACACTTTATTCAGTAGTGTGAAATCAGAAGTCAGTACTCCTCTTTAGCCCAAAAACTTTAAAATCCACCTTTCTTAATTAACGGAATGGTGGAATTTCCCCATCAACTCAAAATTGCACCAATATAATAGAAAATATGAAAGACTATTCTAACTAGACTACATAATCCCACAGGCTCATAAGTGGGCTAGTTGTTCCACAAAAATACAAACAAAAAAACCCTACCAAGAATGAAACACCAAAACCAAAAATCAGTTTGTGAGTTAAAGCTACTTCAGTAACTTAGAAGCTTCTGAAAATTCTACTTGTATCGCCAATGCAAAAATATGACCCAAAAATGATGGTCAATCATTCATACACAGAAGTATATATGAGACTAGATGGCAGATTCTACATTGATGTTTATATTAAAAAATAACAGGTGTCATAACAGTCTATGAAAATCATATTCATTTAGTGCTCCCTCTTTCCTTTAAAGGAACAAAAGCCTTTGAAATGCCAAATGAGTTAAAAAGACCTAATGTAGCTGGAAATTCTCTCTCAGGTACCAGTGGCATGTGGACTAACATGGGGAACTATTGTTACTTGGAATTATAATCAAAAAGAAAGTCTGACACACTGACAAATACCTTGTGTGGAATGATATCATGACTTTCTGCACAATTGATTTACGAAGGGTTATGCCAAGTGCACATATACAAAATATAGATATTAAGCTGGCAAAGGATTTTGTTCAGTTGAATTGGTATTACCACAAATCCCCTCTTCATCAGTTATTGTTTGCACTGACATCCAAAATGCCTTTTGTAAGGACTCCCTGCTTCTATCCAGTACTAGCATTTGCCAGAGTGGCATTCAGACGTCTCTGAATACTGAGGGCCACCCAGCACACAAAGACTGTCCCAAAAAAGGGCTAACCAAAGGAATCTTTCAGGACTGTAATTAAATTGACACCCCCCCCCAAAAAAAACAAAATTAATTACCTACACAATAGTTACTGGTGTACTTCTTTTTCCCATATAGTTTTCCCAGTGCCTTTTCTGTTGCTGCTGATCTTGGTTGGTCTGTTTCTTCATTCAACAAGCAATTATTTCCACCCACTACTTTACACAGGGCTACAAGAACTTACAGAAGTTTCAAGCACCACAAGTTTCAAGTCTTGTAGGTAATTGCATAGACAGACATGCCAGGAGTTCAGGGAATCTATCTTTTCATTAAAACTTACATCTGCAAGTAGAATATGCTTTACTGTCTGACAAACGAAGAAACCCATGGTGTTTCATAAACATTAAGTGAAATCTGAAACAACAAATGGAGAGAACTACTCATCCACAAGTATGGATGATGCATCCACAAGTTTTCAGATGCATCCACCACTGTTCAGACCCAAGGCTTAAAGTAGATATGATGGACGGGTGGAGGGGGGGAGAATTAATTTCTTAATTACAATCAAGAAATATATGGTACAAATATGATTAAATTCATTCACATGCATAAATTTCTGATTCCATAACTGCTCTGACACATTGTGCATTCTAGAAGCCAAGAAAACAAGGTATTTTATGATTTTCCTAACAGCATGATTTTGAACCTCCTGATTGCCAAGAATGTGATCTTACTAGCAAGCACTATGTCGCAACATATAGCAGACCTATTACACTTGTGTTATTTTTTTTTTATTTATATGGATGTTCTAGAATACTTGCATTCTTGGTTCCTCTGATATCAACTTCAGAGAACAGCAAAAGGATTCCTATAAAGTAAAAGCCAAGGTGATAGCAGTTTGGCAAAAATCAAAAAGCTGATGCAAAGTTGCATGTGATGTTAAAGTCAATGATCACTGGCAGATGTTCAGAGAAACTTCAATATGAAAAGTGTAAAAATCAATAATCTAGTAAATACTTGATGTTTTGTTTTAAAACTTTACCTTTTAAAAATGGCATAGTGCTTCCCACTATTTCAGTGTAGCAAATACAGTTAATTCTTTGAAAAGCCTGACAATTCTGCTTTCTGCCCCACTATGTCCAAAAGCAACATGACCAGCACCTAAACTGGTCTGTCATTTCATAGATACAAACTAACAGCAAAGTAATCAACAAAGATATAGATGGGTACATATGGATTGAGGCTAATTTTAAATGTATTAGAGACCAGATCATCCTGAATGGGTAACATTCTACATTCCGAACGAAATGTTAGTCCATTAAAGCTATTACACGGCTAGATGCTATAAAGTGGTTTCAGTAGAATGGTCATGTAACTTGAAAGGAAAGCCTGTGTCTCTTCAGACTAGAAACTGAGATAAAATTTGCCCCCAGATGAAAAATTCTTTATCCAATCAATGCCTCTGTCAGTCAAACTTGTTTCTTCCTAGCTATGTATCTTTGAAAGAGCAGGGACATAGGCCATTGTCAAATGCTAGCAAAATGAGAAAGCAGCTCTTCTGTCTGCCAGTTAGTGTAATCTGAATTAGTTGTTCAAAGATATTCTTTTGTTCAGCTCTACGCTCCATTAGCAACAGAAATTCTAACCAAATTACAGAATGTAGGAAATGCATGGCCCTCATCAGTGCAATAGCAAAGTTTGTTGTCTAGCACACAGTGGCAGAACACATTAAACTGAAAAAATAATAGTTAAATAAAGTGAACACATTCTCTCCTCATCCATTGCTCTTGAGTACACCAAGAAAACTTGAAGATGCATAGCTTTGGTAATTGGTTGCTTAGCATGGCTCTTCACAGATGTCACAAGCTGATGTGACAGTGGAAAGGACTCAAAGGCTGCTCAGCATGAATACATAGAGCCTACAGGCCTGCGTAACATGGGACACTCAGGAAAATTAATTCTAATTAATTTGTAGAGTGGATTAGTTAAAAATCAAAATCCTCCTTAGTCAATATTCTCACAAGAAATTAAGAAGCGAGTTTAACTTTGTTTAGGTTAATTCACTTCACTTGCAACCCTGCAAGTATTTAACGTCTTTAAGCAATCCCCTGTAAAACTCACACTTTTGGTAATTTAGTTAAATTTACCTGAGTATCTAAGTATAGACAAGACTTTAAAAAGGAAATGGTCATTAACTATCACTTCTCTGTAAAACATGAAGGATGCAACTTATCTAGCTTATCTAATCACAGACATCCTCAGTTAACGAATAAAGGCTCTGACGTACTTAGTTGAAATGCAGTCTCACATGAATTCTGTTCAGCTGGGGGAAAAAGGACAGGGAAGTCACCGCCTCTTGTAGAGAAATGACCAAATGAGTTATGATCAGGCACATATTACTGAATCTGCCAAAGAACATATACATGGGACATCAGAATAAACTTAAACTGCACAGCTTTATGAAATGTTCAATTTTTATATTTACACTATAATTAGTACAAAACTGCCTTTTTAAGTTTTCTGTAGAACAAGACAATATCTACTGGACTTGATACCCTAGTATGTCAAATCAACTACTTTGAAGTATGATAAAGGAATCTAAGAATAGTTATAAAGAATAAGACACCATTTTCAAACTATACATAGTGTTTGCTTTTGCTTCTAAAAAGGTACTTATATCCCCAAAAGATTTTTAATTTTAAATAAGCAGGGCAAGCAGGGAGGGGGCAAGGGGGAAGACTGGTTGTTCGTACTAAAGCCTTTACTGTAGTAAACTAAATATATTTACAATTTGTACAAATGTTTGACCTTCAACAAAAATACAAAAACAAATCACAAGATGCAAAACCAGGAAACAAGTTCATCTGAGACACTGCTGCTCTACACAGGATAGAATGCAACTTGAACTGCAAGGAACAGAAAGGTATTTATCCCCCATATTCAGGCAATGAGAACAATTTGCATGAGGTCACAAAGAAAGAAAAAAATAAAAGGCTCCAACATTCTTCAGTGGACTTGGCTTTTAAAAATTATGTCAAAAACCTAGGCTACATCTGTCCATCTTGCCTCAGTGTTCCGTCTGGTCCACGTAGCCAATATTGAGTTGCTGGATGTTGCCTTCTATTCTGAAAAATCGGAGTAGTTTCATGGCAAGGTCTGGAACTTCAACACTTCTGTTCCTTTCAAAAATTCAAAACCTTTCTACTTCTACAATTGAGAACAATTTTGGCCCAGTTCAACTTCTAAAAGAATATCCCCGTCATATTTTTCAGTAGATTACTTCATAGACTGTAGCCTTTTTGTCTCCAGAGCCAGTGACTATGTACTTATCATCCACAGAGATGTCACAGCTAAGCACTGATGAAGATTCTTTGGACTAGAAGAAAAATAGAAATATTTTTCATCATTAAAAAGAAGTCTGTTACCCTCATTTCAGCATCCCATTTTGGGTAGATCACATATATGAAGATATCCGAGTCCACTCTTGGGACTCTGCGTGTTTGATTTTTTTCATTAAAACCAACATCATCCTCACCTGGAAAATACTGGCTCCATAAGGAGTTCTCCATGCATTAAGAAGATTATCTTTCCCAGTACTCACAAACCATTTACCTAGAACATAAACCAGAAGGATTACAAAAACATGAAAGAGACATCTGACAAATTTTGGGTCTTCAATTCACATCAGTGAAATCTGTTAACTAATTACTCCTATAGAAGCTCTTACCACTAATCAACACAGTACTTCTGCTTACAGTCAGTTTGGACACTCTGTGCTTTTGCAGTGTGTTACATGCTAGGAAATCCCTAAACTCTTCAAACAGAAATAGCTTTTTACACATGAATCAATCCTCACAACAGCCTCTAGACAAACAGATGGTTGTTTGTAGGTAAGTGCATTTGAATTCATAAAGCAGAGATATTTATGCATTACTTAAGAAATTGAGATGTAATAACTAATGACTATCAAATAACTAATCAGCAAAACATGAATTAAGAGCCCTGACCTCCAGTTCTATGTTCAGGGCAACTTACCACAGTAAGCAAACTTGAGTGACAATACGCAACTCTCATGAAGGTGCAGTTGATATTTGTCTGGTTTATTTACATGTAGCACTTCAACATTGCTGCTCTCCATTCCCACAGCTAGCCATTCACCAGTAGGACAATAACCAAGGGAAAATATCTGAAAATTAAACCATATTTACAACTTTTAATTTTTTTCCTACAGACAATTTTTTTCTGCAGTTAAAATTATTTGGGAGAGGGAGACAGAGAGAGATAAGGGCAAATTTACATGGTTCAGTAGCAAAACTGCAGTTCAAAATTCAAGTAACTGAATAACCCCTGTTTTTACCTATTAACTTAGAAAAATAGGAAAAGAATAGTGTCAGGCTATCATTTTCTTCTATACTCTAAGCACATAAGAAAGCTTCAAAATACTGTGTTGTGAGCAGCCAAAGGAAGAGAGGGAACAACCTGCCAGTTCTACCAGGCTCGATCTTGCCTTTCATCCTAAGGGTTTCCTTCCCACCTCACACACTGCCCCAAGCAGTAGGAAAATCCAGTTACCTGTGATGTGAAGTCATGCTGTTGTAGCTGTCTCCCTTCTCTCAAGTCCCAGGATCTGACAGTGTTATCCAAACCTCCTGTCCAGAGCTTGGTACCATCATTAGAAATGTCAATACAGCTGGCTCCATCTGTGTGGCCCTGGAATTGCCTGATAAAACAAACCAGATTGAATAATGATTTCCTGCCAGAGCTCAAGGTAAACACTGTTGTGGTGTTAGTTTTGGACTCTGTACGTGTGTGTCATCTCTTCTGTGTCTACTGATGAGCAAGAATCAGCCCCTCCCTCTCACTGAGCATTAAATACCAGTATTACAAAAACATTTTCCAGGTGCTAGAGGAATGAATTGCATCATGGCTAGCTGAATACAGTCAAATATTTCCTATTAGGTTTTGGGAAAAAAAAAAAAAAAGACAACCAAACCCACTTGTGAGAATATTAAAATCACTAAGGATAACTTGGATTAAATCAAAGCAGTCAGGGAATAAAACTTCCAGTTTCAGAAAACAGCTTCTGTATTTTTCTTTGGCTGCAAGTCAAGAAGATAAATAACAAGCAGATATACTAATAGAAAGGGATCCAGATAGAGATCCAGACAGTTAAACACAAGCATTGCTGAGTCACAAAGTTGCAGTCTCTGCGGCAGGAGATTAGAAAAATCTAAATGGTGCAGTTTGTTTTATAACCTTCTCATTAGCAACTCTCAGCTTTCAGCAACCAGAAGGTCATCTTAAGTTTTTCTTAATCCTTTGGCAAAAGCATTGTGAGGCTCCTGCATTTTTCATCAGCAATTAGCTTTAGCAAGTCCTATGCCTCAATGTGAAAGGTGAAGGGCGGGTGGGGAAAAGACAACTAGCTTGGGAATGAAGAATATGAATCACCAAGAGCCTGCCACAGAAAGGTCACGCTGCACATTTTGTTTAGTAGCTCTGGTCTCAAAATTCCACGTGTTATCAATCAGCAAGATCAGCCAGCAAGTGGTGGGAACACATACAGCAAACATTTAAAAAGCAAGATGTTCATAGATGTGTATAGATGCCGCAGAGTGCACCTTTACAGGGACTAAGCATGCACATGACAAAGTGAAAACTTTAAAAAACTAAAATTGTATTTATTGACGTAAAAATTCAACAGAAAGTAAAATTTGCATGCACATTAACACGACTCTCTGCATGTAATTTTCAGCTAATTATGGATATACAGGAAGTTTAATTGAAACACAGCAGACTAAGTGTATTCTTTAGTTTTTGTGTTCAGAACTTTTAAGGTATCATGACCTTTCTCAAATTAGACTCTCTCTTCTCAAAATATTGTAAGCCACCACTTTGGTAAGCATAAACTAAAATTTATCTTATCGTAAGCCCCTGTGCTTTCCTGAAGAACTGAGAGGATCCACCCTTTCAAATATGTTTGTAAGATTAATTTTACTACTTACCATCACTAAATAAGAATTGAAAACACTCTTCTTTACATAACAAGGCTTAAGACAAAGGAAAAGAACAAACCTCAAAGCATTCCTTAAAAGGCATGTTCAGTCTATCCCAACAACAAACCAGCAAGAATGCTGCCTGTAGAAACCTGCAGACCAATCCCAAATAACAGAAACCCTCAGGAGCTTTTACATTGACTACAGTAGGTGACAGACCAACCCATTAGGCCCTGAAAACACATCTTCCAAAACTCGGCTGAAGCTACCAAAACTAGTTTCTGCCTAACTTGGGTGTAAACCACTCCTTTGAATAACAGGCACTATTTACTTTGCTGTCATGAACCCTATTCAGGGAGATAAATATTTATGTAACTGTCCAAAGAGTACCTTCTATTAAAATTTTCTGTAAACAAAGACTCACCTGACCAATGTCTGATTGTGCAGATCCCACACTGCAATGTTCCCATCACTGCAGCAGGAAAAGCACACCTTGGAATCAGGGCTGATAGCCAGAGCATAGCAGGCAGGCGCTGAGGATGTCAGCTCTGCTTTTATACGAGGAGTTGGAGCTGCCAGGTCCCATATGGATAATGTGCTGGCTTCCCCGCCAACTATGAGAGTGCATCCATCGGGCAGCAATTTACAGGAGCGGATGTAGTTATCTCTGTTCTGTACAACACAAATCACCTCAGTTACGTGCCTGCCAGTAATTACCACTAATATAATTCTGACTGCATCAAAGTTTTAAACAGTTTGTTACTTTTTCCATTACCAAAGTACTGAAGAGGAACCAGCAGATCCTAAAAGGTTTGAAACACCTATTTCTCATCACTAATTAGAAACTGCAGCTGCAGAAATTAAAACTGCAGACTCCTGTTGCCACAGTCTACTCTGTTTCAAACCTGATGAATGGCAAGTTTTCTAACTCATTACATAAAAACAGAGCCAAAGTAAGCTTGCTTTTCTGCAACGGTACTCCATCAGTGAAGGTCACCAACAATAGAAATATTAAAGCAAATGACCTTTTATTTGGCATTTAACAACCCTATATGAAAATGTCGTTCAAGTCTCATGCCCTTCAGATTTTTGAATTTTTCTTTCAAATACAATTTTGTATTCACAGTATTAAAGTTAAAAGATTAAGGATTCCTGTATTGGTCCTGTATTTATGTTGGTCCTTTGTTGTTCTTTGTCTTATTGTACTTATTGATCTCTCATTTGTGCTACTGTTGCTGATTTGAGAGGTACTGTGGGGAAGTTAGTGACAGTAGACATTTCTACCTTTCCTTATTTCAACCTTCCTTAACTGGCAACAGTTTTTTACAAAATTGATGGTTAAGATCTGTAACTCAAGACATAGGAAAAAACACTGCAAGAATTAGTTAACAGCATTCCTACTATGGGTTTTTTTTTTTTAATTTGCAGCAAAGAAGCAGTAAGTAGGGAAGTGGAAATGTTGGCTTAATCAGTCATTACTGCTCCATAACTAAAATGACAGCTCTGCATCCAGACAGATACCTGCCACAGAACAGAACACCGATTCAACTGCACTGTTACTACTAGGCAATTACAAAATGATAGCAGTAAAGAAAGGTTAAAGGGTGAAAAACCCCAAAACCCCCACCACATTTAATTGGATCAACACTGAAGCTAGAATTTTCATTTACAGTACATATTGCTATGCTTGACAACATTAAGTCTTCTTAGTTAATACTGCACAAATCTCTATGCTGCTTCTAAGTGAGAAGCATCTCTTATTGAGCCACTGCCTTTTCTGAGTTAGCTTTTCAGCTAGCTATACCATTGCACCCAGTCCCTTTTGTATCCTGCATATGTGAAAACAACCAGCCTGTATGTATAACTAGTGGATCATGAACAAAAGGCATAGCAAAACTTAAAGTAACCTTTGGCAGTGTGTCACATTATTTCAGTATGTGATTACTACCACCTTACAAAAAAGAGGTTTTCACTCCTTGTATGAATGAAAGACTTAGGAAGGTTCTCTGCAGCCCTGCATCAACAAGCTACATTCCTTTTAAACTCATACACAAAAATTGTCAGTATAACTAGTATGGGAAAAAAAAAATCACATTTTATTCAAAACGTGACATACACATTCTATTCAAAAATCTGATTTAATCTGTTATTTGACCCTTAGTGATAATTATCAATAAACAAACCAGCACTATTCTCTGTAACACTGCTATATATGGGAAAAAAAAAAAGACACCAGAAAACAGATCTGCCTGCTATTTCCTTTTAATATGAACAAAAGCCAAACGAGGACAGCATTTTTTTTTTTTTTGAGTCTCTAAGGAGAAGCTCCCCTTGTGCATAAATTCCTGTTCACCTACCAGGCAGTCCAGCTGAGAGACAGGGCTCTTGTTGCCAGGCTGACTGATGTCCCAGACCTTGACACACCCCTTCCCACCCGTGTACACGTGTCTCGTGGGGTTGCTGATGGTCACGGCACACACAACTTCCCCGTGGTTCAGGGTGTTGATCTGACGGGCGTGGCGAGGGATTCCTGGACCGATGAGGGCATCAGGAGGGAAAGGAACTGGCTGCATCTGACCATCTGCAGTAACATGAAAGGAGTAGGCTCTTTTGGGGAAGGGAAAGAAGAGAGAAGACAAAACAATTTTAAAAAGCAGCCATTGCAGAACTACAATGCAAGAAAAACACAGTATTTTTAATTTTAATTCTTTGTCAATCATCTCACAAAAATCAGAGCTACAGGGCCAAGTAATATAGGCAGATGAAACCTCAGAAGGAGACAAGGATTCACAATAGAAATTTTTAGCTTGCCTCAGCTGAAGTATTTGTGTAATTGTGAAGCAGGTTGAATTCCACCCTTAACTCTACAGATGAAGGTCATGGCTGCTATCCCTCAGCCACTTAGATAATCGAAAGATCTTTCAGCCCCTGGTTTCTACCTAGCAGTTCCAAGTCTCAACACCACAAGTCCTACACCAGCAGTCCCTCACCAGGCACTACTCTCATCCTTCCAAGACACTTGTACCTGTTGCCTTGCAGGACCACAAGCCAAAGTTTTGCTTGATTCCTGCACCTCATTAACATCACCACTGGCTATGCTCTTATACCTCTCTTTCTAGCTGGTAAGTAGTGCTTTAAACAGAAAACAGAAACACACAGAGTGGTTGCACACACATTTCATCAGAAAGCTGATATCATCTTCTCATAAATATGTTTTCTTGAATAAGTACATTGGAAAACCTGAAAGGCTCGGTTTTCAAGGTACTTTTGGCACTTCTGAAATACCTTTTATTTGTATTCATTACATGATTTCAGGTTTATGGAAACTGAGGGTTGAGGAAGTGACATTCCAGTACTGAAGAAAAACACTCCTCCTTGGGGAAAGTACATGAAATTATTTTTTCATGGTCACTAAAAAGTTTAAAGTCAGCTCTACTCAAGGACAAGGGCACAAACACCAACTAATAAAGGTTTCAGGAGCAGGGGGGGGTGTTTGCTTATTTTAAATAATGAAAATACTACTATAAAAGGCTTGTTTTTGCTATATTAGTGAGCTCCATTTCAGTTACTTCTGTTGTAAGTGCATCCACAGCTCATGCTTTTGATGCTGTTGTTACATTAACAGCATCCTTCAAGAGGCCAAAGTGGATAAAAAATTGTGAGAGATGAGTATTCTTTTTTTTTTCACGAATGAGCTGCCATCTCCCTACTGAAGCATTTATTTTTCTAATATATTCTTTTGTTCAGAATTTCCCTTTCTTTTTTAAATCTACTTTCTTCCTCAGAAATCTTCAATCACTGCAGCTCAGCTATTACTATCGCATCCATCTTCCAAGAACCCAACAATAGACATTTCTATTTAATCTCCTGTTCTGAATAATAAGTTAATATTTTCAAGGTGTTTTATTACGTGTTCCCAAGTATCACACCATTTGAAATGAAGGAACAAGGAAGATGCCTGGTTCTGGAGCAGACATCACAAAGCAACTGAATCTGCTCTGCTCCTGGGCATAAGACATTTCTTTGAAAAAGAGTGAGGAGAGATGAAAGAACTCTACAGCCCTTTCATACAGAAAGTAACAGTGGAAATAGTCAATCCATGTAATATCACAGTTTTTTCTTAAGTGAAGGGTAAAAACTGGTTAACAGTAACTGCTCCTAAACAGAGAAGAAATTAATAGTGCATATATATGCAGTTCCTGTACTCATTCTTGTTTCATGGTTAGATGTAAGAGCAGAAAGCTTGCTCAGAGAATACTCAAAAAACAGAGGATGAGCATGTGCAAAAGATGGCAGATCTTTTTGTCATAGAAATGTCAGGAATGGGAAATGTAAGATAAGAAAGGAAGTGCGAAGTTCACTCCCTTACATGAACACAAGGCACACTGTATCTCAAACGTATTTTGTCCCATGGGACCCTTTCTGGGTTTTTGTATGAAGAATTATAGTAATGACAAAGGCTTAACTAGAAATCCATTCCTTCCTGTGAAGAAGAATAGACACAAGACCGTACCAAAGTAGCTATTTACTAAACAGGTCAGACACAGGACGGGAGAGAAAGCAGAAGAGGAGTGGCAACAAGTCTGCTTGAGGCTGAACAACTGCTCAGGTTCATCTACAGAATCCAACTAAAGAGTCACAACATTTAAGACACCGAAAAGCTTGGCCTCATCCTGGGCTCCAGATCAAAGTCAGTTGCAGAATATTTGTTAGCAGTAAGAGTACACAGAACTGTACAACTTTGAAGTTTCAGCCCGCCCTTGCTTTTATCATGGACTGAAGCAAAACAATTAAGCAAGTATTAGGCAATTTTTTCCAGCATGTTCAAGATGAATAATCTACTTGTCCATGACTTTTTTTTATTTGAAGGTTACAGCTTAAATGTTCTGTTCAATTCAAAATACCTAAATAATTAGTGTTTTGAAATGCTTAGGTACATACACAGAGATTCTCAGTTCTTGCTGAGATGGGGCATGAGGAAGACAATAGAAATATTTTTCAAGCACTTCCTGTTTACTGTAGAATTGTAATGACTCTTATGCTTTGAAACTTCAGAGGCCTACCCAGTGTATTTTTAATCATGCAGAATTCTACCAGTGTGCCTGTGTTTAAAGTGAGGCTATACTGATCATAGAAGAAGTCACTCTTTTTTAGCATTTGCTTCTAAGACTAGTTGATCAGGATGCAGGATGACTGTGCTTGATGGCCTAACAAACAGACCAATAGTTTCTTACTAAGCCAAGACAGCTTTTTCTACAATGCAAATTATCTGCAATCCACTGTACAAAGAAATGGCTACACTTTGCCATATCCCTCTGCCAAGACAAGCAAGCAAAACAGTAAATGTTCCCGTTTGCTTGAAGACATGTGGCCTGTAATGCTAATATCACCACTGCCAGCATACTTACGGTATGATAGTTTAGTGCCATACTTATGGTGTGATAGTTTAGTGCTTGTATCTGCTAGGTATTATGGTATAACTTTGTTACACAATACCTTTTAACCTTGAAAAAACTTGCACTGTTTGCCAGGCTGACACTCCTGACACTCTCTAGACAAGAAAAGTGTCTGTCTCCAGAAGAACACAGGACTGTAGACAGCAGAGCAAATGACTATTTGCAGCTTGTCACTGCTGCTCTTGGATTCCTCTTCATCAGCTCACCATGACAGAGGGCCTGCTACTTCTGGGAAGGACTGGACTTCCAGTGCTACACCTACAGAAGACTCAATTTTTAATGCACTAGACATATTCACAGGCCTCAATTCTCAAAAGTGACAAGAATTTTCATTGTCTAACCTCAAGAGTCAACAGCTAGCAAAATCTGATAAATTCTTGAGTCCCCTAAAGGTCAGGATTTCTTAACAGGCACCACTTGACCACTCATTTTTCTTTTAGAACTAACCATGTATGCCAGAAACTGCTGTTTAGTCTCATGACTAGCACAGATTTCTGTCTCATTCAGAGCAGTCTGCCTGAATGAAAGATAGCTATCCAATCATGGATTCCATGATCATCTCTCTTTGGTCAAAGGAGAGTCCTTCCTTGTGTTGGGCTAACAACAAACAAAGAAAATTATCTTATACAAATGCAATTAAAATTTAACATAAAACAAGCTAAGTACATATCCACTAATATATAAATATACACTTTGAGTTAACTGAATATTTTGAAAAGAACAATTACAAGACAAACTTCTGTGCCTTTTACTTAGAAGAGTTCTGAGAAATAATACACTGTCACTTATATTATTTTGGAATAATGGAAATATTCTTCTGAATTACTGCATCCAGAGACTTATCCTCATGTGTGTGAAAGCAGTACTGAGAATCTACAGAGCTCCTATGCACAGCAACATAGTTAAGTGATTCTAGTACAAACCAGTTTGTCAGCTTAAATCTCCAATTTCCAAGAAAGTATATAGCAAGTATCATCTGACATGCTGAGAAGAAATCAGGATAATGAATTCACTACCCAAGAATATAGCAAATTAACTAAACTACCTGCCAGCTACGCTAAGTATTCAGATTGATATACAGATGCTCACAATTCCTGCCTACTAAAGTATCATGCCTTAAAAAAAAAAAAAAATCCCTCGAAAACTTCCATTTCATCCCTTCAATTCAAGCAGACTTCTTCAACTAGCACAATACCCCGGACAGCAAAAAGCAAAAGCAAAAAGTTCCTTCCACTCATGAGTGCATTTTGCTTTCAGCTTTTCTTTGCACTCCAGCTCATTTTTAATTGTAGTTATCACAGGAAACAGTGAATATCTGAGTGTGTTGTTTCATCATATAGAACACAACGCCAAGAAATAAGGATAGCGGTTTTTGTACAGAAATTAATCTTCATCTCCATACATGTCACCAAATAATTCTAGCCAGAGATACATGGCAGGGATGCACACACCCCTAAATCTCCTGTAATACAGTAAAATTAGCCTTCTTTTACAATATCTCTCACTGTACATCCCTGTGCAAGTATGAAGATCTGAAGAACAGAGTTCAGTTCAGCAGAACTGAAATTGGGCAATTCCAAAAGAGTGTAGTACGCCTCTCCAAAAACACAATGAAAAGTCATCTTACAACTAGATGGAGAAAGATTGAACATTTACCACGTAAAGTTTCCCTTTCCTACTAAAATGAGAAACATGTATTTTCAGGTTTTCTTACTGTCTGGGAAAACATGCTGAGAAATATATTTGTCCTCAATACTACCATTAATTCAGAATTTTGGACACCAGGGAAGCAATACTGTGGACATAAATCTTATCCCTGATCTTGAAAATCTGTCTTTAGTCCACGATTCAGCTATTACAAGGCATGGTTCACATAAACCAGAAATCCGTAAGAATGTTAATTTAGCAGCTATAGAAGACTAAAAGCTAAGTAGGTACTTGCTAGAAAGACCATGCAAAGCAAAACAAAATTATTAGATCACCACATCAAAAACTTATAGTCCAGGGTATAATTAAATGCATTAAAACAAAAGAGTTTAAGGACTCAGACACCACATGTTCATGTCCAAGTGGGTTTTTAACAGGCTACTAATTTTCTAACAAGCTGGTCATTAACAGATCTCAGAACGTACAAGGGTTAAAAAACCTGGGTGCTATCAGAAGCGTCTGTCCTTTAGAAACAAGGGAATATAATTTTCTCTTGGGTGAAAAAACAGTGTAAGCATAACCATCGATAAAAAATGTGCAGCCTTAAGCATACACGTGAGTGGGGATTCAATAGTTCAATCCGAAAATTCTCTGTACCACTTGCAACAAGACTCACTAAAACTTCACATCTAATAAAAAGAATTCAATGTGACACCATATCTGCACTCAAGAAGAAAGGCCTACTTTGAAAATAAACAAGGTGTACTCCACCAGTTCGCACGACTATATCTGCTCTGTACAGAAAATACAGGTGAAAAACCTAAAGTAGGTGAGATGCTCAGAGATGCTGCAGGTAGCAGACAGCATTTAGCCAATCTAGACTAAAACATGAGATTGTCTTATAGCTGTCAATGGAAAGATAACAGAAGAGTTTATGGAATTTTAGGCTTGCTTCACTACAATAAGCAAAGAAGTAATTTTAGTGGAAACGCCCAAGTAACATGACCACAAAAAAACCTCAACCATTGCAGAACACATTAAATGAAGTGGAAACTAGGCAGTATGTATCAAAGTAGGCAGTATATGAAGCAGGGTGAATAAAGTGGTAAAAACATTAAAAAAACCCAAACAGCCCCCACACAGATTCCCCCCGCAAACAGTAATTTAGCTAAATTACCAGGAAACAAAATAGAGCTGCATACATATGCTGTCCTTTTGTCTTGAACAGTGTAACAACTAGAACTCAGCCACAGAAAATTTCTGATTGAACAAAAATAGGTTTCAATAGCTTACAGTATAAAATATTTCAAGGCATTAAGAATGAAATACGCCACTGAAAGCTTATGAATATACTTGTTTAGAAGTAAAAACTTACAGCCACTTGATTATGCGATTTCCACAAGCATTTTATTTAAGTATGCCAAATTCTATGAAAGTCAGCAAGAATGTGTCTGAGTTTTGAGTACAAAGCCTGATCCTTACTGCACTAAATTTAAATACACCACCATTTGATACACAACACCAACTCATTGAGCCCTCACTTCAGTAATCTTGTCAACACACCACCAACTTTAAGTAAAACCATGATTTAACAGGTTTCTCACACTGCCAACAGATAGCTAACCCTGTTCTCAGAAGTATGGTGGATTACCATAAAAACACATTAAGGATGGCTTTCCAGACTAAGTCTGCTGCTTACCTATTGTTATAGGAAAATATCAGAAGAAAAGATACACTTTTTTGCCTCTGATCTGGTATCCTTTCACAGATGTTTGCAAGACTGACATTACAAGGTATCACTAGTTACTAATAGGAGTCCAAAATGAAAGCAAACAGAAATATGCAAGTATATAACTTTCACCACAGCCTGATAACTTAGACAGCATCCTAAAAATAATAGTTTCTAAATGTTTTCTGAAACTGCAAAAGGAAAAATTAAATTTAGGTTGGTAAGTAGACATTATGTGACATGAACATCCTGCACAGAAAGTGCAAAGTGTTAAGTAGGTTTCAAAACTATGCAAGTACCTAGATAGAGAAAAACTACTCTAATTGCAAGTTCCTGTTGAAAGAGAAGTCAGGACTGACTGCCAAGTGTGAACAAAGAACAGGTTCTAACACAGTGTTGAAAAAACTGTTAGAATTCTCTCTGCCTCATTCTGTCCAGAAAAACAGCTGCGTTAAATTTGCTCTGTTAGTACCCGCTTAGAACACTTGTTCAGAAATACCTAAACATTACTCGCATATTTTCAGAGGTCATGCATGCTCATGAGTCTGCTGCACTGGTTAAGTTCAGGGTCAATGGTCTACCAAAGCCAGGTGACTGAAACATTGCATGTATGCTGCTGAATTTATTTTATTGCAATATCAATAAGTCACAGCATCACTGAAGTATTTTATTTAACAACTGCTTCATCAATAACCAGAACATTTAAATAAAAAGAACTTATTGTGAAAACTCTTCTACATCTATGCACTACCTGCTCCACAACTGCTTCATCATGTTTTGCTCTCCAGCTGCACTCACACAAAAGCCCTAAATAGTTTGCTCCATTATGCAAGGTGTGTTATCTGTTACTAAAGTAGCTGCTTCAGATACCCACTGTCATCAGTTGCAGACTCCCATGCCTGATAAAACAAGTGCCAGAAAAGGAGTCTGCAAGTTTGCACTATACACTTATCCTCAGTGTATTGCAAATTCTAGTTTCAATATATTTTTATCTAACACATTTTACCACTGTTTACCATTTAGTCTGTAGTCCCCTTAACTTCCCCCAGAAAGGATGAAATAAAAAAACTTGCAAGTATACCTTCAACAACTGTTCCTTGGAAATAGGTACATACACACCTGTTTTGGGATAAGACAACTAGCATTTCAAAATTTTTATGCTGCAGGTTTTAGCTGGAGAAGTCTAAAGCATCCTTTTAAAAACAACCAGACACTATCCCCTTTCAAATCCCTGTTCATTGCCACAATATAACTTCATTCCCTCTAGATATTGCAGATGTTACCAAAATGTTAAAAGTTACTTACGGTTTTCCCCCAGGAATCCCTGCTAGATTTGGAGGGATTCCAGGTACTCTCATGTGAGGAGGAGGATCAAACCCAACCTGACAACAAAAAGTGAATTAATCTCAAACTTGGAATTTCTCATCAATTTCTCAGCGAGCTTCTTTTCTCCACTCCCACGACACTATGCATTTAACCAAAAGGTGGCTTTAACCCACAGCATCAGATAATTGCATGTCCCTCCATTGGGGGGCAAAACCCAGATGTTTTCCCTGAGCATACATCTGACAGAAGCACTCATATGAGAACAGAAAATAATTTATCATGCATTCACACCACACAGCAGTCCTGGTTAGCAGGGAGAGTCCCGTGTTAGCCATGGAATTAGAGTCCATGTCAGCACCAAGCCATGCCAGTGCTCTTTACTCCTGAGAGAGCTAGCACATACTCAGGCTGGCACAGCGTGGTGCTGGAAAGCAGCCTTGGGCCCCAGCTAGGATCTCACTGCCTCCACAGTGTTCTGTTTGGGCACAGCAGCTGAGAGATCTCTCAGAGAGCCACACTGTGGGGTCCACAGCTTAAAAGACCACATTCTCTTTACATACCGCAATTCCACTGGATTTTTATATCCTGAATAAGTAAGTACATCAAATAATCCAAGCAGAAATTCTGGACCAAAAAGACTTAGTTTTTCTTCTGAGCATTATATTAGAGTAAACATTTATTGCTTTAAAAGAAGGGTGTATGCTATTTAGAATTTGCACGTTTTCACATAAAAGCCCTGTTTACCAGTTTGAAAAAAGTGGTCATACAAACAATAAGGAGACGTTGACAAGAATAACTCCAATTTTGCAAATTTACAAGTAGGTAAGTTTGTCTATGCAGAAAGCTGCCATCAGGCTCATGTTTGCAGAATCAGGCCCCTAGGTTATTTTGTGCAACAGCCACTATAACTACCAGGTTCCATTTACTTACTACACCCACAACAGCAACTATTCTCAAGACACCTGATCTCAGAGCTCCAAAATAGGTACTGACCAACTTGTCAGGTTGATTTCCACTAAGAAAACCCAACAAAAAACAGAGACAGAGACCCAGATAAAAAGACTTTTACATGCCTCAAGATTAATTTGTTATGTCTATATGGAACACAAATGTGGTTCAGCAACAAAAGAGCAGATGTCCACAGCTACAGTGAAATACTTTGCGTCTACCAAAACTACTTTTTCATTTACAGCACGAAATAATTTTCTGGCATTTATTCATCAGTTAAAGCACCAATGAAGGTGAAGAACAAAAAGAAAACATACATTAATACACTGAGATTCTTTGTTTTTGAAGTGCAAATTTGTTTCTTCAGCCACACAGCAAAGTGAAGCACGCAGTGAAGCACGCAGTGAAGCTGTCAAGCCTCTGGCACTGTTATGAGTTGGGAATTCTGCAGTGCTAAATGAAGCATGTAGCTTTTCTCAGTGAACCACAACTCACAGGACTGAGATTGCATGCAACGTATGGCCTACCATAGGAGATCTTCCATAGGCAACCACGGCAGCTGCAGCAGCAGCAGCACTCATCTGGGGTGACATATTGTGCAGACTGGCATAGGCTGCCCCTGGACTGGTTAACTCTCCGTTCATGCCAGCATGAGGTACCATTCCAAATGGAGCAGGGTACGGTCCTGGTACTGCCAATGGTGTCCGCAAACCCGCAGCTGCAGAATAATGAAATTAAGTGGGTTTATTTATGTATTCCTGCACACAGGAAAGAAAGCAGCCCTTTTTTTCCCCCCATCTAAAACATCTCACCTTTCCCTCTCACATACACACAATGTCGAGACACTGCCATGATCTGTCAGTACCACCAGCTCTTTTCAGTGCAAATAAGATCTACTGAAGTCTGAACTTGCTGATTACTTCTAGCAATCTCTTCTAGCATTACCTATTTCCATTTCTGTAATATTCCCATTTACATTAATCTCTTCTTTGCCAAATTAAGCAGTAAAGCTGACAGACATGGTTTACACAACTCATGCCTGAAGCAACTGTGTGTACCAGCCTGAATAGCAAAAGTAAACTTCCCCCAGCCTTTGTCAAGCTGTGCACTGCAGCAAATATTAGTAGACTCAGACAAAGACTGTAGAAGGGATTGCATGCAGAATAAGTACCAGAAACTTCTGAGAAATCTTTTTATATTGCATTCAGTCTCTGGATTATTTGCAAAAAAAGATAAAGACAAAAGTAAACAAAGAAGACTAAGAGAGAGAAAGATATTCAAACTCTTGATAATCTAAACATCTGCTTCTCATCAAGCCTTCTCTTGATATCAAGAACAAAGCAATATATTTAGTTAACAGTCACAAGGAACTACATGTGTAAAAAAAGATTAATTTTGGAACCATAAAAACACATGAGGTAATGCATTTACCAGCTTGGTTAACCAGAGGGTCCATTGTTGGAGGTTTGCCAAGGCCTGGACGGAGTCCTGGAGTTGCACTAGTGCCTGGGGTTGGCACATCACCTCGAGGAGTTGGTGTGCTGGATTTCAGAACAGGCGTGCTGGCTTTTTCATGCTGGTATCATTAAACAAATTAAATGAGTATTATTTTTAATCCAGGCCATATTATACAATTTATCACAACAGCAGCTGGGATGCTGGGCACCTACTACCTAGTCCCTCAGCCAGTTTTCATAAATCCACACAATGCTGACAACATTAACTTGTGAGAGAGAAATGCTGACCTTTTTGATTGCTGCCAAAATTAAAATAAAAAACATAGAAAGTTATTTTTCCTTTTCTACTGACATAAAAAAAAGGAATGCCTGAGCTCATTTTTTTCTTCAGGAAAATACAGTATGCATCACCAAACTATTTTAGCTTGAAATCATTAATATCTCAATTATTATTGGACACAGAAAATCTAACTACAAAAACAAAATACCACCATAGTTGATAGTATCAAAAAACCATGACACAAAAGTTACAGAGAATCAAAGCAAATTATAATTGATACTGCAAGAAAAAGTCTTCAAGGAGCAGCAGCTTATTTAGAAGAGTTTAACAAAAGCCTCCAGAACTTCTTCACAGGCCGTGTTAAACCATAAATTATTGCTCCTAAAAAAAACCAAACCAATGCTTAAGTAACTTTTGTTCCTTGTAACAAATTCGCAACTCATTTGACAGAAATGTAGGAAATACAAAAAATAAAAACAAAGCAGAAAATATTGCTGAGGAGGAAAGCTCAATAATACTTTAAAGATCTGGAAAAACAGTACCCAATTTCAGTTTCAAATGTTTAATGCCAGGTACTTTGTGCCACAAGTAGTTGCCGAAGAACGGAGAGTTAGATTTTACAAGAAACAAGACTGTCTGGACCACAGACCACTGTCTGCTACCTACCAGACCCATTTCTTTGGATTTGAGGGAAGTGGAACTTCCTGAAGAGGCTGTAGATGCTGGACTGCTGGAGGCATCCTTCTTCAGTAGGCGGGTTTTATCTATACCATTTTCACGTGGTGAATGAGTGGGACTTGCCCTTGGGGAAGAAGGATCCTAAAACAATGGGAAGGGAAGAACAGCGCAGAACTGTGTCATAAACTGGCACACAAACACCACTAAGGAGTCTATGGGAAAAAAAAACCAAAACAAACTGGAGGAATTTAGACAGTAAGCGCAAATGACAAGACATTTTGTCATCTTTATAGAAAAAAAGCTGAAATCCCTTCATCAGTCTAGAGAAGTAAAGTCACATAGTTAGCAATCTGTTCTTATTTTACACTACATGTAATCATAAATTGTTTCCAAGCACAGAGCTTGCAAAGCATACCTAAGTACAAACTAAAGCAAAGTGCTTAAAACGTGGCAAGAGCAAGGAAGACCAACAGAAACTGCAGTAACTTGACACTCTTGTTATCATGTACGCTCTCCATGCTCCGCTAGCCGCAATAAACATTTCAATAACCTCTTTTAGTTGATAAAGACCTTGCTCATCTCTACCTTCAGAAGAGGAGACAGACGCATGCCTTCACAGATTTCACAGAGTATTTTGAGTTGGAAGAGCCCCACAAGGATCATCACTCTTAAGTGAATGGCCCATACAGGGATCTTTATATGCCATAATAGCTGTCACATTTTTGCTCAACACCATCTGTAATTGCCTTGCCACTTAAATCTACAGGAAAACTGAAACCACCTCTCAGGTGATTATTTTTCTCTGTTGCAGAGGCATTTTCTGCATTTACATTAACTTGAAATCGCCAGCCCCATGAGTTACAATGCTATCAGAGCTCTGCAGGTTCTCCATGCTCCTTTGGCTCATAAGAATAGCACCAGGGAGAAATCACATCTCAGAAAAGGGCAATAAGCCTGACTGATTATTAAGCAGTTTCATTGTAAGCCAACCTTCTGAAAGGATTACTAAAATCACTAGTTGGACACCCATTTTTCTACTTGGCAGACATTGTTTGGGCCCCTGGAGCTACTGAGGGCACCTGGAGCTACTGAGGGCACTTCTCTATCAGCTTCTCTCCCTGTGTTTTGCAGAGAGCTGAAGAACCTCACTACCATATTGAGGCTTCCTAAATCTGTGTGTTACATGAAAAAAGAGATGAAGAAAAGGGAACACCCATCCCTTCACCTTGATGCCATTGACAAATCTCAGCCCTGGAGAAAAAAAGTGTCTACAATCTCTGGAAAAATCTTCTAAATTAACTTCATTCTAAAAAAACAACATTTCTGGAAAATGTCTTTAACCAAGGACATTAAAATACAAGCAATTTTTGAGGCAACGTTTTTAATAACAACCCTACTACTAAATACAACATTAGATAATGCCTTCCCTTTCCATTCAAAGACAGTAGTTTAAAAACCTCAGCCTTCCACATGCTCTTCACCACAACCCTCTACACTACAGAGCAGCTGCGAAGTGTCAGAACGTTAACTGCAGAGGGAACAGACCTGGACAAAGCAGCAGAAGGAAAAACCAAGAAGGCAACCAGATAAAGCTCAGAGGAAGACACAGTAACTGCAGTGCTAATAAAAAGGAGAAGTTGTGAATATTTTAACATATCCACACAGAGGATTATTTTTCTTCTAGCATCTAAATGCACTTTTCCTTTAACCTTTGGGCAAACGTCAAGACTACAAAAATGAAAAAAGTTACCTCATTGGATACATCTACAACCAAGTTATCGTCACTCTTGTCCCCATCACTGTCCTATTAAAAATAAATAAATATAGTGTTCATTTCAATTAGTACAGTAAGAGCCCAGAGAGAAAGACTATGCATCTACTCAGACACATTTGTTGTTTTTCCTTAACAAAAAACAAACAGCCTTTCATTAAGTTATTACCAACAGGGAGAACAATTAAAACAGAAACACAACACCTTATTTCTGCTACAATAATAAAACCCAAGTATGGTAGAACTAGTTGAAAGATGGCAGTCTCACCATCAGTGCAAGATGGTCCAAAACCCCTCCTTATTACCATCATAAACACTGTTATCACTTCTCCTAAAAGAGAAAGGTACTCTGTTCATACACTAATCTTGTGTTAATTTAGAGAAAGTACTGCTTGTGCATACCTGGAAAAACACCAAAAAACAGGTCTCAGGAAAATGGAGCTTTTTGACATAGTTGATGAATTGTCTTCCTCAAAGTGATAGTACCATTTTCCCCCTTTTCCAGAAAGGCAAGTTTTGAAATTAAAAGTTCTGGGGAAGAAAAAACTTCAGAAATGCCAAGGCATTTCAACATTTCTGCCCAAGAAAACCAAAATACTTGGGCATTCCTGAACAGAAATGTTCTACTGCAGCTTGTAAAGCTGCAGTTTGACTGTTTCACTTATATCTGTGTTCAGCTGAGCTGTTCTACTAATGATTGCTGTTACTGTAGTGCCTCCTGGTCCCTATCTCCAAGAGAGGCCAGGATTCTCCCGTAGACACATTCTGATACGCAGAGGTCTAGTGATTTCCACAGTACCACAGAGTGGTTAAACCAGAAGGTGAGTCTTGACTCAAAACCAAACAAAGAAATTAAATTAATTTAAAAACTTTAAATTTTTGTGGCAACAAGTCTGATATTTCCAATCAAATACTTTTAGTTAAAAAGCTTCTATGCAAACAAACCAGACATACAAGATTACTCAACTGTCCCTATCTCTTCCTTTCAAAGTGTCTGAGCTTTCACACGTAACACCAGATCCTTTCTCTCACTTAAGGCCACAATGCTTTAAAAAAACAAAGCAAAACCAAACCACCCAAAAGCAACCAAACAAAAAACCCCCAACCAACCAACCACCCCAAAAAATCCAACTGAAAAAAACCACCCCAAACCAACAGGTAGTTCCAACCCTTCCCGTCTGTTAACAGCTCCAAGAAATACCACAAACATATTAGGGATCCAAGAGTGCCACTGGACAGAGAATGGTCACTCTATTTGCTACTCAGGACCCTATCCACCAAACAGGTGCAAAAGAAGGAAATGAAAGTTTTAGCTCCTGTTATCTGCCACCTCTTGAGAAGCATGAAGCACCCTGAGTGCTAGAACAGGTAAGAGAATGTGGGAGAATGTGGGAGAACAGTAGCTGGGACGCTTGTTTGCCAGAGACACCACTCTGGAGGAGGGCAAAATTAGCTGCAAAGCAATGCTTAAGTGAACTCCACTGACTTTGTCATCTTAATAAATAGAAATTTACTGGGATTATCAAAGGCATCTCCTGTAACTTCTACTAATATCAGAAGATTCTCCTCACTAATAAAAGGCACACACTGAAACTACATAGGTACTAATATGAAAATTAAAGTTAAAAAGGGGAAAAAATTCATTTTGCATTCTTTTTCCAAAAGCTACAGGTCCTACAAGTCATTTATGCCCCTTTTGACAAAAGCAGTATTTCCTTGTCCCTACAAGGGCCTCATCTAAAATGAACTCAAAACCAGCAGCTCTGTATTTGCATAATTGGTGGACCTTCAAAAAAAAAAAGCATCTTCAAAATTAGAATAAATCTGGAACTTTCAAATATCCTTGTTTTGCTCAATTTTTTATTTTGGTGCTGCCTTTAGCTGTAAAATCCATTTCAAACAAACAGTGGGCAGAAACATATTTAAAATGTGGATTAAAACAAACTGCTTCTACTGTGCAATAACATCCCTTACATTTCTTTACAGTAGAAACACAAGAAAAACAAGCAAGTTAAGCTTCTTCTTCCTTTTTATATCAAGCGTAGCCTGAGAATGCTTAATCTTCACATATTTAAAATGAAAAATGCCAGTAAAATATCACACCCTTAAAGTTGAGGGAGTGACATGGGGAAGTTTGCCAAACCCTTCTGTAATCAAAATATTATTATTAGAAAGTGGTGGAAATACAACTTGTAAAACCATTAACAGCACTAAAATATCCAATATCTTCTCAAAGACATTATCCAAGTGGAGAGAAATTAAAATCACCCTACTAAATATTGAGAAAATAAAATGGCACCTAATTTTCTCTTGGGTTTCAGTAACCAAGAGCTAATTAGTGATCTAAATCACATAAATCGTGATACAGACAATTTGCCACATAATTGCTATGTCAAAGTACAGTATGTTCTCCTAGATTTAAATTTTGCTTTTTAGTACTCTCTCACACCAGTCCTAGTCTCTTAGGCCTGTTCAAGTATCATCCTGTGATTTGTCTGAGCATTTAGTCTTGAAGTTGAAAGCCTGCGTGAACCTTCTGAGATTTACATACATTGTTGTACTGAAGTGTCTCTTTGAAACCAAGAACCAAGCAAGCAGAAAGCTAGTCAAAAATGCAGAACACAAAACTGCGAACTTTCAATATTTCAATTTGCTTTCTGCTGAAATTGCCCTATCAGCCAAAAGCAAACTTCAGTTAGTTGGTACAGCCTGATAGCATATGCAATTTGCAATTGTAACTCAGCATGGTAATAGCCAGTTATCCATAAAATTTACCAAACCCCTCTCAATAACAAAATCTTCCATTTCAAACAAACCTGCGGTTAAAGCAGTCCAGAAAGAATGTCACAAACTCTGACAAACACCCCAGGGCATGTGTGAATCCCAAACAGCTACTTCTATTGAGGACTATTACTCAACAATATCCCAAACTACTGAGTCACTAGTCTTCCCACAACTTAAATCTTGTGTCCCTCTGGCACATATATTCATGTACTACTTCAGCCATAAGAAAGCTGCCTTGTTCTTCACAGCTCTTTTACTCCTCATACAAGCACAGCATGTGCAAATAAATTAATCATTTCTTTGACACAGATTTGCTTACATAGTGGCTGGAATCCTTATCATCCACCTTTCTCTTTTTGATGTCATTGGCATATTCAGGGCCATTCCTGCGTTTATCTGTGCTTCGTAGACTGTCCGGGACCAACAGAGAATTACTCTGTAAAGACAAAAAACAAGGTCAAACAAAAATGCCTTTTAGGATTCTTCATATATTCTTAAAAACTCAAATTGATGTGATACATGCTTTAGAAATGTGATACCTACTTAGTCTTTAATTCAATTTAATTCAAAACAAAGTCCTCCAGGCAAACATGTACAGCCTCATGCATTCTAAGGAGCTTGGCTTTTCATTGTTCAACTTATCAAAAATTTAGTTCACTTGTCAGTCACCATCTATTTAACTAATTCAACTGAATTTATTGTTTAGGAGAGGCAGGGTTGCTGTTTATTCATGAGCAAGTAACAACGATTTTATTATTTTTTTAAATATTCAGATTCCATATAATGAAAGAGATTTACTACATATAATCTGATTGATTAGTCACTTTTAGAATATCATAAATAGATGAAGCTTTGGTATGTCTACACCTGCAGGTATGGACAGATAAATAGCAGCTTGCCTTTAATGCTTAAAATAACAAGAATTTGCTGAATACAGTTATGCAGTAATCAATTGTTAGCTGGAGCAAACTCCAATTGGATTCCTTCAACAAATGTATTGCAAACAAAGATCAAATATTTTTACTTCCAGCATAACATTCACTACTAGTGTGAAATTAAGGCTAAAGTCTTGTTTAATCAGACTTGATCTGAAAAACTGAGGCCAACACACACACACACAAAAGACAAAAGCAAAGACTAATCTTTTCCTCAAACTACATGGACTGCTTTCATTCAAGCTAAGTTATGCTAAGTACAAACTGTTGACCCAAAGAGCATTCTAGACATTTTTCAGTCACATGACAATTTGACATGCCTGTGATTCCAGATTCCCATCTCCATCTCAGTTCCAGCTAAAGCATTAAAATGTGTTACAATGAGTTCTTTTAAGTGCAGGATTAGCATATGCAAGAGGGCAATTTGTTCACTGATGTGTTAATGCTGTGAACAATACTGAATGAGTTGAGAAAAAAATCTCCTTTCACAAAGACCTGGTAAGCCTAGATCCTAAAAGCCAAGTACATGCTTAGATAAATAAATATAGGCTCACATAAATATATAAAGTAAACACACGTTTGCATCCATACACGTATCTCTCTCAAGAGAAAAGTCTAATACCAACATGTACCTCAATGTAAGCCCTCAAAGGACATATATAGATCTACCCGAGAGAGAGAGATATTTACTCGAAATATATCATAAACATATACTAATAGCCAGTGAACTGTGCACTGAATAGCTTCCCCTTTAAAACCTCAAGACATCAAGGTAGTTTTGCTCAGACACAAATGTTTAGCCCCAAGGAGAAGGACAAGGAAACAGGGTACATAAGGCAATCTGAATCCTCTTTTTCGTAATTCAGAAGCTGCACTTTAAAGCCAACTCTAAGCTCTTTTATTCATGACTATTCAAGCTAAACAAATGCCAAAGGGCTTACATAAAGCATATAGGAGGGTCTATTGAAATTCAGTATAAAGAAGCTCAAAATAATGTCTTTACCGAAATGTTTTGTAGCTAAAAGGTGGGCTTGTTGGATCATTGAACTAATTGCCTTGACAAATACAGTCGGAATTTAACCCCTTATCTCCTCCCAGATGCACACAAAGTCAGGGATTCACTAGTCTGAAAACTCTTAAAACTAATTTTCAACGTTTTAATACTGAATCAATCATGTTTGTGGCAGTAGAAACATCTTAAGAAGCAGTAGAAACACTTTTAGAAGCAAGGTGGCAATTCAAACTTGACCAGAGATGTTTTCCTCTTAAGGAGGAAAGCCTTTTAGTTAAGAGATACTTTCCTTAATAAAAATAATTTAAAATATCTATTTTACTACTGAAGAGTTTACAATAAAACAACTAAAGTAAATGCAGGAAAGAGAATAAAGTCAGTTCCTTGGTTTAATTTTCTAAAAAAAAGTGTGAATAGCAGAAAGGTGACTAAAAGGCAACAGCTCTAAAAAATTTATCAAAACTAGTATTTGGAGTTACAGCTTGCAAATTTTGGCAACCTATAGGTGTAACTACAATATCTGATTTTTTTTTCTTTTTTAATTTAGTCTACCTAGACAATGCTGACAATATTTTATACTGCTTGTCTTGTAGAATTTCCAAACTGTGAAACATATGTAGGAAATTCCAGCTCCCACTGTGTCCTAAATGCCAAACAAAGCTTATTAGATTTGGGGTTTTTTTTCTTCAAAAGACTGATGGTTTCTCACACAAACATGTAATTACATCACAAGCCTATTCTGCAAAACATATCACCGCTGGTCATATTTACACCACCTTTCTATAACTTACCACATAAATTTAAACCACTGTTCTTTGTGATCAGAGTATCCACACTAGAAGCTGTTGTAGAGCAACTCATTTCCCAATAGCTACATCAGAAATCACAAATAAGATTGTGCTCTTTTTATAGCAAAATCTATCTGTAAACTTGAAAATTAAAAAGTTCCTGTTTTCTTTCCCACAGAAGTTCAAGAAAGTTCTGACAACTGTGACTAAAATCAGGTAAAGAAAAAATACCTTGCTACTGTAAGCTACTACCATAATTCAAACTACCAAATATATAAGAATTCCTTCAACAATGTGAAAATACGAATCTTTTAAAGCAGTGCAAATGGTGAATTCAGAACACTGAAGAAGAAATTAAGTAAGTGAAAATACAAACAAGAACTGGTAAAGAGATGATCATGTAAGCCTTGGGCTATGGATATCTCTCACCCCTGTAATGTTAAGGTTCAGGGAAGAGTCAGGGCAGCATACCAAAAGCCACCTTTCCTCATTTCAGTTCTGGTAGAGTTTATATTTGCTATATGTCCACTATAAAACAGGGTCAGCCAGAAGACAGCAGCAACAGCTTCACAACATCAGAGTCTCCTTATCTTCTCTTTAGAAGAGTAATCTGTTTTGTCCTTCTAACTAGGTCTACTATCAACTGACTTATTTTCAGAAGTAGGACAAGAATTTTTATTCTGGCTATAATATTTTTTTAATAACTCTACAGAAATTTTCAGTTGGGATTGATCTTCAATAATAACCAGCTTATGCAAAAAGGGCACAAATATATATACATGCATAGTTGATATCCTAAAGAGAAACTTCATGGCACCAATTTTCATTTTGTCTTAATTTCAGCAGATTAGATACATAACTGAGGATATTCCTTACTTTCATACTTAAAGTTCAATCTATTAAGGATTAACCAATGCAACATTTGCAAATCATGAAGCTCAGATCAGAGCAAGTGGTCAAAATCAGTTTTATGTGTTTTCCTTTTCTTTCAATCATTTGGTTTATACACATGAAGCCCTTTTCTTCAAATAAGTCCCAAAAGAAAATAAAAAGGTTAATGTAGTACTACTTCCTGTCAGAATTACCAGACCGTATAAATGCTATATAACAGGCAACTTGTGATCCTAAAGCAACTCTGCTGCCAGCAAAAGTTAAATACTGAAACCACCAGGAGGCAAATGTGAAACGAAAACCCAGTTGTGATGCACAGAAAGAAGGCAGGTTCCCTGCTAGGAATATAATGCACATTATTCAAATGCACCTCTTTGACTGCCATACTGTTCCACACAGGAACCAATTCCAAATCTCAAGCAGGTGTGCCAGAGGTACAGAGCACACAGTATCTCATTTGTCCCATTATCCCACTTATAATACAGCACAGACAACTCATACAGAACAGTACATACAGAACTGACGATTGACTTTACGCTGATCATTACAGCAATTAAATAACAGTATTTACGTTACATCTGCGCACATGGTTCAGCTACACTTGGTCCCAATTAAGATCTTGTCTAGTGCTGGGCTCCTTAGTCCTCTCACTCCCCTCTCCCCCAAAGATGTGCACACACACAGGCTTGCTCTGTGCTTGGTGATTCCCCGGCTCTCCATACATCCGTGCCAAGGACAGCCACCAGCCATCACAGCCAATTACCACAGCTAACAACTTGAGCTTGCCTGCAGTGCTCAGTAGAGCCTCTGTGTTTATTTTATTTTACCACACACGGGACCTCTGCCCTGCCACTGGCACCACACACGAGTGCTATCTACAGATATACACAGAAACAGGTGCAATTCCTTGCAGAGTAGGCAAAACAGCATCAAGTCTAACACCTACGCCCAAAACATCAGTTGCTCATCGTCAGCACTCACTGACAGGAATACAGTAAATGGAAGATGTACTTCAATATCCCCCAGAAAGGCAAAAGAAGTTTGGACTCAAACCTATTCTACTCCAGAATCATTAACTTCAATTTGTTCAATATGCTTATTGCAAACACACATGTCAACAACCCAAAAGATAACTTAAAAAGTCAGTAGGTTTCATGTCAAATTACTCGTGATGGAAAGCTACTTGACTTCACCTTCTTTTCATCCACCATTTCAAGTTATATTGATTTTACAATCAGAAGACGTATGAAGGAATAAAACTTCTGTTGATCTCAGTATTTTGTAGCTAACGTTTGTCAAAATCAAGGCATCCCTAAAAATTTAGACCAGACCACCTCAGTCCCCTTATCCTTTGTCATCAGCCTTTTGCTGCCTTCTATCAGCTACAAACTAAACTGCAACACAGCAACCCACAGCTCTTACATATGAGCAACCTGTGCTAAAGATAATTTGTAGTCTGAAGCCATTCTTTCTTCACAAAGTCCAAGAAACATACTTGTGCTACACTGATCAGTACACTATACTTCCATATAACAACTTCTATGATTTTTCTCTCCCATTTAAAAGAATTAAAACACAAAACAAAAGCAGCTTGCACATAATACCACTCAAAAAGTAGCACTCAATTGTGCATGCCCCACTTCTCCAAGACTGGGAGGTGAAGAATAGGATAGAGAGCACAGGGCATAGAATATTTTTCTACTGTAGGAAAAGAGCATTTGCTTTACAAAACAATAGCAATATTTAGGCTTAACAATGAAGGCAAAAAAAAATGTCTGGGAAAATTTATGAATGCTTTCTAGGTCTTAGAAAATAAGCTCAGTGTTTTTCATGAGGACAAAAGATAAACATCAACTAACGTAAATCCTAAGAACACAATGAAGTAAGATTTCACTGTCTACAAATTACTACTGTTACAACAGAGTGTATCAGAACATTTGCATTTCTCTGCTGCCCAAACAGGATACTAGAATAGTGGGAAGACAAATTATAAATGAACACCTATGACGAGTTTAGAAAAGGTTGCCAGTATGTTTCCCAAACAAAGTGGACATCAAAGTTCTTTTGTATAGATGCCTCTCAAAGCTTTCAGTTTCAGTTGCAAAACTTGCTTCCTTTGCCTGGCTTCGCTACCTGCAGACAGAATTTGCCACATTAGAAGGGATGCCTGTATTTGCACAGTAACATGACCCAGTTTGGGATGGTTGGAGATACATCAGCCAAAACCCACCAGCCGTTACTCATGTAGTCACACAATTTAAATTTGACAAAATAATTTTAGCATTCATGTAGGAAGTATACTGTTATTACTAACTTATATGTTATATATTACACAAACATGCGTTTACAAAAAAAACCTTTTTTTCATTTTGCTTTCTGGAACTTGAGCTAGTATATAAAAGAAAAATGCAGCCCTTGCTATTTAGATACAACAGAAGTAGTTAAACTGGTCAAAATAAAAAAATAATGAAACCATGTCTTTATATTAACTTATAAATACAAGAATTTCACTACTTCTGGTGTATTTCTAAACATACAATACATAAAAGCTTGTGACTGCTTATTTACCAAAGGAGACTTTAAAAAAATAAACCAAATCTAATTTAAAAATGAATACGCTCCAATCTGTCACAATATGCTTTAACCCAAAGTTGTGTCACAGAAACTCAATTTAAAACCCCATAGACAAGCACTAAATTTTAATTTTTCAAACTTTCACATTTCAAGCTGTTAGCTTCTATTGATAGTGCTCGAAGGTCATGCTAGATATATTTGCTGGAAATCATACTGTAAAACTGCACAGTAATACCAAAACATGGTGAATTTAGGTAACTTACAAACAGCATGGGGTTTGGTGTCTTGGATGATGAAAGCATGCCTGTCAGGATTTTTGGCAGCACCATTACTTTTAAAATGCTACTCTGAAAATCAAATTGATTTTAGCTTGATGGCCCAGATATTATAAAGTGATTTCAACGACACACAGTAACCAAACAGACCTGCTGCTATGCCTTGTGTACTTGAGACCCATTTCATATTACCGTTAAAAATATATTTTACATTTAAAAAAAATCCATTAAAAATACAAGAGAATTAGAGAAGTTTGAAGAGTCCATTAATTCCCAGCTGATCAGTGTAGCCACAGAGTTGAACTTAACTGTCTCTTAAATTATGCTTCTTTCTTTGAAGATATCATTTACTATTAAGTAAAGAGTTTGATGAAACACTGTATTCAAACAAATTTAAGTTCAAGTTCACCTGTATTCAGCTATTAAATTTTAAGTCAGCCATGAGATATTATCCTACACTGAGACCAGAAAGAAACTAGAATGACCATAGCGTAGTATCCGGAACTCGATATATCCACGTTGCAAAATTCCTTTATGATATAAAGCCTCAGATTATTTAAAAGTTAATTAGTGACAAATCCAGCATAAAAACAGTCTGCTTCAGGTAATAACCAAGCAATCATCAGTTAGACATATGGAGACAGAAGCAACTGCAGCAACAATTTCACATAGTTTAAGTAAAATTTACATCTATAGTAAACTAAGCAAGTGAGCAGCAGCTCTCCCACAACACAAAGGCCAGGTTTAATTTTTGACAGTTCTCCTTCCATAGGCAAGGACTATTCTCAGCTACAAGATGAATTCAGAGTCCAAATTTCACAATGCTAAGCATCTGATTTTAAACTCAGAGCCTTGACCAAACTGACACGATGGACAGGGCAGGGGAAGCTGGGACCAGGGCAAGGACGGGAAACATAACAACCAAATTAAAACACAAAGCCATCACTACCACATGTGCATGTACGTGTGCACACAGACATGATGCAAACCTCCCTCCTTAGCCCTTAAGGAAAGTTATTGAGATTCCTGCAGTCAACTAACAGCACTCAAAGAAGTATGTCCCACACAGAGGAAAAAGTCCTTAGTAAGTCAGAGAGTTTCATAAAAACCCAGCTTAGAATTATTTCTGCAGTTACACTGTGATTAATAACATTAAGGAAGCTGAAATGAATGCTTCTTGCTTAGCAATCTAACACTAAAAGACTGCTGCAAAAGATATGCAGATAGCTTCCAGTAAATAACTGTCAAGCAAGCCTTGTATATATATTACATAAGCAGCAATAAAAATCAGAAGTTTAGTACTGTAAAGCTATCTGTCAAATAACTGTTCTTGTCTTTTCCAATTGAGAAAAGGGAGTAAAATAGAGCCCAAATTCACCTATGACATAAACAAAGAGAATTAGCTTTGTTACTTGAATTGACATTAAATTGCACATGACCATGTCTAATAGATTAATACAGCAATATCACCCAAAACAGTATGAAAAGCTGCAACAAAGTAGTTCTTTAGAGGGCTTTTCAGATAAGACCAATTCTATTACACCTTATGTCCACAGGGAAAGTATCGCTGTAGAAGTTACACCTGAAGCACAAATTAAGCAGTAATGACATTAGTATGGCTTAAACAGATGCAGTTAAAAAAACCTCCTAGGGCCAAACACCATCATGACACACTTAAAATTCTCACATTTAAATTTCTCACCTCTTCTCCAACTCTAATTCTTCAAAATCCTAGAGACTAAAAATCTTTACTCTGGACTAAAAGTGATGTATTTGCAATGATTTTTTTGATTTGCAGCTTCATGCCCCCTTTCTGCCGCCAATAAGCAGACTGAAGTTCTGCTTCAAACAAAACCGTTTCACACAGTCCATCAAACAAATGATCTGGTGTTCTGCATAAACCAAGACATACACTAACAGAAAACACATACACCTTTTATCATGAAAATGACTAAAAAGAAGACAAAACAAACAAACAGCACAATACACGATTATTACATTATTGGAAGTGGAAACATTAGCAGGAATGTTGGTACTTACTGTGCCTGGCTCTCTGTCTGCTCCCGTAGTAACCAAGAAATGGACAGACATGCCCGTTCGGACACAGAGGCAAGAACAGAAATAAAAAAGGGGGGAAAAAAAATTAGAACACAAGCCACAAACAGTTTTAAAATGGCTTTTATTTATATAACTCATTGCACATTCCTAATACAGTGATTTCCTGAAAATTACAGTATTTTGTAAACATGATTTACAGTTTAACCATACACAAAGCCTAGTTTTATTTCATGACAGAATAAATTATTTTCTTTTCAAAAATTAGTCAAGTGCAATTTTGCCCAATATTTAACTGAGTACTTGAATTTAAGCTTATGAAACTAAAGTAACAGATGCAATTATCTAAATCTTTTTTTGAACACATTCACTTCAAAATTTAACTTCTTGTTTCCCCGACCTTCCCACCAACCCATTTAACAACATTACTTTCTTTGAAAAAAAATCACCATTATGCAGTTTAACAATTTTCCACAATATGGTGCAGGCCACTGCTATTACAACTAAGCATTTACCAGGATGTCAAAAGGCCCTGCAAAGTATAAAGCAGGTGACACCTAGTGATCCCCTTTAAAATATTGAAAAATTCCAAGCTGAATTTTGCTTCAGTGGTATATATGCAGACGTTTTAGTTTGCCAACAGTTTTTTCTCATTCTATATAACTTGAATTCTTTAGAGATGCACATAATTTGCAGCAATGCGCAAATCTGACAATGTCCTAATCAGGCCTGCCATGCCTCTCACCTCTGTGGTGGTCTGCATCGTGATGCTTCTTGTCATCTTTTATTGCCAAGTGAGACTGCCCACCCAAAGCACTAGAGAGGGCAAGAAGGCCAGCACTGCTTCCAAGTGGAGGGATTCCTGGAGGCTGAAGTCCTGACGGATGCGGCGTTAGAGGCACTGGAGGTCCATGGCCATGGGAGAGGTGCTGAGCCTGCAACTGCTGCTGCTGTTCCCAGTGGTATCATCATCCCCAGAAGAAAAACGTATAGCACATAGTTTGGGAAGGATAAGGTAGAAGTTTGGTTAATTATTGAGAATCAATAGTGGATTTTGAAATTTATTTGTTTCGTCTTCATCTAGCCTCTCCCCTTTAACCCACCACAATATATACACTGCATTATATCATGCTGTCTGTGGACAACTCTGCTCATGTCCCATTACTCAAAAAGACTAGCTGGATACTTATTTTGTAGCCTGACAAATAAGTTCAGCAAGTTGTTTTGGGCAGCTACTGCCTGCCACAGCATCTCTGGCAACAAAGAACAGCGGCAGAAGACTCAAATACCTTTTTCTTTCTATAGAAAGGCTTATCGCTGCTCTGGAAAAAAAAAGGTTTCAGTGGCAAGATTAATTTATACTCACATCCCTCTCCTTCCCCCAGTTTGGAAACAAATACATTTCTATGCTGAATATTAAAAATGTAAAAGATATGCTGAATTTTATATTTAGTAAAGTTTAATTTGCATTTTATTCTAGCTAAGGTTTTTAGGGGAAAGAGTGGGAATTATTAGCAACCTAACACTCTGTTTAGGAACCAGCTTTGATCTTAGAATCCAGGTATTCTAGATAGCATGGAATTCTCTATTAATGAATATCTCCACCTGTTTTAAAAGGAGCTGGCAAGATCAAAATCATAGACATACAACCCTGTAACCAATATGCTAAAATAACCTGTAAACAATTTTAGAAACAGTTTTTACAATAGAATATCTTCCCCACAGTTCAAATTTTAAGATATTTTCTAGTTAAAACTTTCATGGTTTTATTAATGTTTACTAAGTTCAGCTATCCATTTAATTTGTCAAAAATGCTCAACACAGGATTTTTGTTTTAGAAAATGAAGCTTCAAAAGCATCTTCAGCTTAGTCATAGCTCCCATAATCTGCTCTATCTTAACAGATTTTCTGATGCTCTCTCCTGCTTCCTTGTGTCTGGGCATATGAATAGAAGACAGAACAATCCTCTCCACCTTGGCCGCTCTCCACTGTCCCTCTGCTCAATGCAGATACAGCTAGAGTACCATCTAATTCATGGGATCAAAAAGGAGACAGATAAACACAAGTCTGAACAGGATGAACTCAAGCTTGACCAGGTGAATGTTAGTGATCCTGTAAGAGCAAGTAAAATTGTTACAGTACTGCTGGCAGCTACTGAAATAATACCTAGACTGCAGCTTACAATATTTCACCGATTATTAAAAAAAAACCCCTCAGCTCAAAATAATACAAAGTATTTTATGTGTTTCCATAAGTGTGAAGACTTTTCAAGACAAACTGTTGGCAATACCTGTATAACATCTACTGGCATATAAATGAATTTATTTATTGCTATTTATATATGTAACTACTGTACTCCTACACTTTTACATCTCATAACCCCATCCGAAGACATGCCTGTTTATAAAATTATGCAGACACAGGGGCTGACATTCAAGAACTCTAGACTGGACTTGCTAATTTTTCATTTTTCTGCTGTCCCAGCTCTCATGTGGCAATCATTTACTCATTTTGATATGCAAGACAAATCTTTACATTTACCAGAATCCATTTAGTCAATTTTTTAAAGCCACACATTTACCAAATCTCTTACACCATGTATCAGGAATTTATTTTCAAGTGCTGCATAAACAGCCTTGCTAGTCTACACTTTAATACATACATCTGATCACCACCCTCTTTAGTATGTTCAGAAAACAAGTTAGAAGTGAGGTACTTCTTATTCTTCTAATTTAATGTGTTTACAACAACACAAAAGGTAATATTTTGAAGGAAGCATAAAGAATAATTTTTATTTTAAGTAGTTAACACAGTAGACCCCTTTCTACAATATCAATCAGTTATTGCTAGTGAAGTTCTTCACTTAACTGAAGAACTATCAGTAGGAAGCACTGTAAATTCTGACAGGACTGCAGGGGTTTGGTTTGGTTTTTTGGATCCAGTCTCTAAAGAACAAGAAGACATCCCTCTTCTCCCAGACTTTAACAAGACTTAGTAGTTTCTAGCACATTTCCTCAAAACAGGAGATGACCTGATCTTTTGGCAGCCTCTCTCAAAGATGGTAATTTAGTCACCTCCTTCCTCACTGACCGCTTCAGCCAGGTCAGTCATCTGCACTCTAGCTCTGAGACAACATGAATCAGCAGTGCTGTGCAGCATTGTTGGCACTGGTCTTGCTTGTCCCCAGCTGCACTATCACCCTACATTACCTAGTTTTGGTGTGCAACTGCCTAAGAATAAAAAGTGATTTATTCCTTCCAAACCAGTTTTACAGAGAAAAGCCTCCTCTCCTCCAACAATAAGCTCAAATTAGCTTCTTTTGCAGTGTGACCATGGGAAGGTTGAAACAAGGAACAGGAGTTAAACTGTTCCCACTCATGTCTCTACCCTTCAGGAAGTGTATGAAGATAACCCTCATTCATCTCTCCCCTGCTCGGTTTAATTAGCAAACAAGTTAATCCGTTTGATTCCAGGAAGCATAGGTTAACATTTTAAGAAATGTTAAGAGCACGTTACCCACCATTTCCCTGGCTCTGGTTTGTAGCCTACACACCACGCATTTTGAAAGTCTGAGAAAGGAGGAACAGATTAATGCTCTATAAAAGGTTCTGAAGCTGAGAGTGGGAGGGTTGTGTCCTGTGTTCTCTGGTGGTATTGCAGTGGGGCTAGTGGGCAGAAATGGGCAAGGTGTGGTATGAGAGCTGAAAGTGCATTGCAAAGCTGCTCTGCACGTCTTTGTAGATTTGCAAATGGCTACTAAGGGGCATGGTACACAAAGATCCATAGATTTGTCTCAAACCGGGACAGTGGCACTACATGAAACTGACTTAAGACTGAAATCCTGATCATGGTCTTTTAAGCCACCCAAGTCATATGATGATTTCATGTTTATTATCCGAAGTTCACTGCTGTTTAGGGCTTTACTATACTTATTTATTGCTTATATATTACTCATTCATAATAGATTTAAAGTTCTCCCTAAGAGATGAGGAATCATCCACAAAGATGATCCTTTCCAGAAGTTCATATTCTTTCTATTCAGAAAACTTTAATATTTAAAAGCACATTGTATTATCTTTGTAGAAGGGATAAAAATATGTGCTGCACACAAAGGAAGAAACTAAAGACCAGGGAGAGGGATAACAGCAATGTTCACCAGATGCATTTAGTAACTAGACATTTGCTATAGTAGATCCTACAAACAATTATGTTATGCATATAATCACTTTCCCATCACTTCAAAGACACTAATGCCTGCTCTGTAACCTTTTAAAAGCTTAGCAGCAGTGAGATATAAAATGGAGTAGGTTGGCAGCAGTATCATGGTCTACTAGGCATGTTCATTAGCAGTTAATTAAAAACTAGACATCTGCCATAAGAAATGTGCTCAAAAAAGGATGAGTAACAGGTCTGTCTTAGTACCAATTATTATCATTACTTGCAGAGCAAAGGCTGTGTCCACTTTCAGAGGAAAGTGGGAAGGTAGAGAAGAGTGCAATGATGCATACTTAAATGACTGCACTAAGATAATTAGCCACAGCAGTGATTTTAAAAACATGGGTACTTCACCCACCATTTTGTTGCAAACCCAGAAGTTCTTCATATTTGCAAAGGGAGAAAAGGAATTATAAACTCATATTACTGTACTGTTTAGATGTAGGTTTTATTGCCTCAGATTTTTATTTCCCAGCACCTCCATAACCAAACCATAAAGTCCCAAAACTCAGCATATAAAAAACAGCATTTGTGTCTCTGAGCAAGCACCTCCTAACAATTTTAAAGGTAGTACAGCTTTTTACTTCCCACATTTTAGGTAAAGTCCAGCTATAAAGAGATCTTTAATCAGGACTTAAAATGTGGAATTATATTTTTAATCTCTGACAAAGACTTCCAGAGACAGTTAGTATGTCTTTGTGAAATAGAGTTCCTATAATTAAACCGTGACAGGTTTCCTTTAGGCTCCTTGCTCATAAAGATAGAGCACAAGCTCCTACAATCCCACTCCTCACCTTTAAGCAGCTCTGTTGAGGTCTCAAACACCTTATTTTAATTAAACACCCTTTTTACTTAAATATCTGTTTTTAAATTCCTATCATTAAACAGTTAGAGCATTCTTCTGTTCTTAAACAGAACAGATGTCTGATGTACTCTTCCATATCTCTTGAAAAGCACTGAATTAAAAATTCAGATGTGATTGTAAATGTACAGTGGAAAAAAGGTTATGCCTAGTCCCAAACTGCAATAACTGTCTTCTCTTGTGCTCTTCTAAATAAACACTTGAAAAATAAACACAGAAAAATTTTTCCAAAATCTTATCAGCACTAGCATCACTAATACTATCAACAGATGCCCCCAAGCTCCATAGAGGGGTTCTGAAAAATATCTGGAAAACACATAAGTCATTTAGAGACCTAAAAAGACACTATTTCATATTAACTTCTGTAAAACACAAGAAATGTGATTTTGTTCAACTCAAGCAGGCAGAAACACGTGATAGAAGAACATGTATTACTGCGTTCAGTTTCATTATCATATTCACTTCCTTTCCAAAGGGACATCTTCCGGTTTTTCATTTGCTTCCTTGAATTTCATAAGGAAGTCAAATCAAATCAAATGAATCAAATGTCTGTGGCCAACAAACACAAGAGAGCCACTGTCTGAGCACATACAGGTAGCTGATCAAGGAATAACCTTTTCCCTCACTGTTTAGAAATACTCTTAAAACCAATATTGCAAATATAACCTTTCAAAAGAGGAAGTAACTCAAGACTATGCTCCTGTCACATCCAGTTTTTTTCCCTCATCCTAAAAAAACCCAAAAACCCTGCACACACAACCCACAGTGCCAGCAGTCAAATGTGGCAGGAGGAAACTCATTAGACAGTCTAAGCCATTAATTAATACTTGCATTTCAATTTCTGTAAGTACTTTCCAAAGAGTATTTCAGCTATACAGAAGAACATATTGCAGGACAACAAACAATCTCTCAGAAGATTTTATTCACATTCTTTTATAAAAGTGACCATATCCATGGATGTGGGAAGGGTAACATATACTATCTATTTAAGACTTCTGGAATGTCTTTGATACGGTGCCTCACAAAATTCTTGTCACTGAAAGAAACAGGGTATTGAGGGATGGATTATTACATGGATGAGGAACTGGCTGGATGACTGCATCTGAAGAGTCAATGAAACTCAACCCAAAGAATCGATGGCTTCACAATTCTGTGGAAACCAGTAACTAGTGGTGCCCCTCAGGAGTCCAAAATGTGGCCAACACTACTCAACATCCTCATCAGTGACACAGGTAATGGGACTGACTGCAACCTCTGCAAGTCTGCAGATGACAGCAAGCTGTGCAGTGCAATTGATTCACTTAAGGGAATCGGTCACATTGAGAGGGACTTTGACAGGCCTGAGAAGTGGGCCCATGTGAAACACATGAGGTTCAACAAGGTCAAATGCAATGTCTGGCACATGAGCTGTGGCAATTCCTAGACTGGGGGACAAAGGGCTTGGGAATGGCCCTGCTGTAAATTCAGGACTGGGAGGTGCTAGAAGATAAATCATTGGATCATTGCATCTGCAGCCCAGAATACCAATTGTGTCCTGGGCTGCATCAAAAGAATTTGGGCAGCAGGTCAAAGGAAGTGAATCTGTCCCTCTTCTTCCCTCTATATAATGAGATGCCTACTGGAGTACCATGCCCTGCTCTGGGGTTCACAGTGCAGGAAGGACATTAACCTGCTAAAGCAGATTCAGAGAAGGCCCACAAAAATGATCTGAGAGGGCTGGAACACCTTTCGCAAGAAAAAAAGACAAAGTTGGGGTTGTTCACCCTGAAGACTCCAGGAACACCTTACTGTGATCTTTATATACAAAGTGGGTCTGTAAAAACATGGAAAGAGACTTTTCACCAGGGCTTGTAGCTACAGAAGAGGCTGTGGTTTGACAATGGAAGATGGTAAGTTTAGATTGGACATAAGGACAAAACTTTTTATGTTTGGGGGGGTGAGACACTGGATGCCCCATCCCTGGAAGTGTTCCAAGTCAGGCTGGATGGGATTTTTAGCAGCCTGATCTAAAGGAAGGTGTCCCTATCCATGGCAGAGTGGTTGAGCTTGATCTTTGAAGGTTTCTTCCAAGCCAAACCTTTCTATCATAGGTGAACAGATTTATTTATGAAATACCAAATATGCACTGCTTACTGCTTTATTTCCCAATTTTGCTTTAGCAGCAGCTGTCATGTTTCCTTCTCAGTGCTTCTAGATGTTTCTTTTTCCTTGATAATATCACCACACAAAATGTGTTAATAGTCCCCACAAGACACTTCCTTCTGACCTATTTCAACCCTAATCTTCAGTACCACTGCAGCAATTTACAAAACTAAGGTCCGAGTTTGCTTTCTTTTGCTCACAGTATGCAACTGGGAAGAGTGGCTAATACACCAGACAGCTATGTTAACATTCACAGAGAACTCAACAGGCTGGAAAAATGGACTCAGGGGAATCTCATGAAGTTCAACAAGGGCAAGTGCAATACCCTACACCAGGAGGAACAGTCCCATAGACTGATAAATGTTGGGGTCCACACAGCTAGAAAGCAGCTTTGCAGAAAAGGTCCTTCCATACCAGGCTGTGCATGAGCCAGCAGCAATGTTCCCTTGTGGAAAAGCAGGTGAATGCATCCTGGGCTGCATCAGACAAAGTATTACCAGCAGGTCTAGAGAAGGCAGCCTTCTTCTCTACCTATCACACTTGAAACTACAGCTGGATTGCTATGTCCTGTTCTGGATTTCACCTTTCAAGAGACATGGACAAAATGGAGAGCATCCAACAAGATGCCTAGAGATGGCTAAATAGTCCCAGGTCTCTCAGCTCCTCCTCATATGACATAGCCCAGTCCCTTATCTTTGTAGCCCATCACTGCCTGGCTCAATGACAAGAGAAGAGGCAATGGGTACACATTGGAACATGGGAAGTGCGTCCTGAACATTAGGACAGACTCATTTTTGACTGAGCCCTTGCACAGGCTGCCTAGGGAGCTTTGGAGTGTCCATCCTTGAACATAAAAGCTGTATGGACACGGTCCTGCATAACTGGATCTAGGTGGTTTGTTTGAGCAGGGACAAGTAGGGCAGATGAGCTCCAGTGGTCCCTTTCAACCTTACCAATTTCATGATTCTCGGACTGCAGAATCACAGAATGCCTGAGGCTTCAAGGGACCACAGGGGGACATCTGGTCCAACCTCCCTGCTCAAGCCAGGTCATCCCAGAGCACATGGCACAGGATTGTGTCCAGACAGTTCTTGAATATCTCCAGTGAGGGAGACTCCACAGCCACTCTGGGCTATCTGTTCCACTGCTCAGTCACCTACACAGTAAAGAAGTTCTTCCTCATATTCAAATGGAACCTCCTGTGCATCAGTTTGTGCCCATTGCCTCTTGTCCTATTGCTCGGCACCACTGAGGAGAGCCTCTTGGATCCATCCTCTTGACATCCTCCCTTCAGACAGTGATAGACATTGATGAGGACCCCTCTCAATCAGCTCTTCTCAAGGCTGAACAGGCCCAAGTCTGTAAGCCTTTCCTCCTAAGTGAGATGTTCCAGTTCCTTAATCATCCTGGTAGCCCTCCTGCTAGTGGCAGGCCTGCCAACAGACCCTGTGCCAATTCTTACGGCATACTGTTGTCTCCGTATTTAAACAAGTGTTCGAAAAATGAGTCTGGTACTATATAATTTCTTAATTTTCTAACTAATTCCTTTGAAATATCTATTTTGGTCAATTTGGTTTCCTTGCTTCCTCATTTTCTAAATCCTGTCAGAAAGAAAGCCACGCTATACCACAGTAAACAAACTTTAAAGTGCCCACCACAGCATGTCGAGCTAATGAGCCAAGCATGTGGGTTTGTAGAAGTCGTTTGAAAACTATCCTTACGTGAACAAGCCACAGTGCCTAACGTGTGAAGAGAATGTCCCTTCAGAAACAAAGAAAAGTGTCTTCAGCAAGTCTCTTCCATCTATAAACCACATGAAATGTCATTGTACTACAGACATTTAAGTCCATAGAAGGACAACATTGGTAAAAGCTATTCAAAGCCGTGTATTTCACACATACAGAATTTGTGTGGCAGTGGCATGATTATTTAAGGGCCCAACTGTCTCATGGGTAAAATCCTGTTTCTTTCTCATGGTTTATTAAATAAGATGTATAGGGTAGCATCTTGGGGTCTTCACATTGATTTTCCACTCCCACAAAAAAAGCAAACAAAACCCCACAATTATACAGGGAAGAGAATTTATGTCAGAAAGCAAATATCCAAGTCAGTAGGAAGATGTAAGTTAAATAAAGTTTGTTATATTTCTGAACAAAAAGCTCTTCAAAGTTTTTCCCATTTCCTGTTTTTCTTGTTCAGACAAAGCAAACCACACTACCAAGTATCAATTGCACAATAACTTCTTTTAAGCAGTAAAGGGTTGCATAAATTGCCTCTCATAAAACAGAAAACTGATGCTATATTAGGATAAAGGCAGCTTGCCACACACATTCCCCAAACAGTCCTTTTTTCAGAAATTAATTTCAGCTCTAAGGTAACTGAAATAAGGCAGAGAAGTTGTATTTCAGTGCCCCACTGATACAGTGATCATAAGTACACTAAGCCCTTGTGTCACTTTAACTACGAAAATAAAATAAAATAAATCAGATACAGGAGGCCCAGCAACATGCTCAAAGTAATCCATGAAGCTACTTCAAAACAACACGAAGCCCAGTTGGAAGCCTGTCACTAATGGTGTACTCAAAGGTTCAAAATAAGTCCAGTGTTGTTTTACTTGTTCATCAGTGACTCAGACAAAGGGACAGGTGCCTTCTCAGCAGGTCACTGATGACACAAAGCTGGGAGTGGGGGCCCAGAGTGCAGCCCTTCAGAAGGTCCTTGACAGGTTGGACAGGTGGGCAGAGACCTGTCTGAAATCCAATAAAGGCAAAAGCAGGGTCCTGCACCACAGAGCAACAACCCCAGGCACCAGCACAGGCTGGGGGCTGATCTGCTTGGAATCAGCTCTGTGGAGAAGGACCTGGGGTTCCTGGTGGACAACAAGCTGTCCATGAGCCAGCAGTGTGCCCTGGGGGCCAAGAAGGCCAATGGTGTCCTGGGGTGCATTAGGAAGAGCATTGCCAGCAGGACAAGGGGGGTGATCCTGTCCCTCTACTCAGCCCTAGTGAAACCTTCACCTAGTGAAGTTATTAAGGTGATTAGGGAAATGGAGCACCTCTGGTATGAGGAAAGACTGAGAGAGCTGGGCCTGTTCAGTCTCAAGAAGAGATTACAGAGCGGACCTGATCAATGTCTATCAGTATCTGAAGGGAGGGTGTCAGTGGATGGATCCAAGCTCTCCTCGGTGGTGCCCAGCAATAGGACACGAAGCAATGGGCACAAACTGAAGCACAGGAAGTTCCACCTGAACATGAGGAAGAACTTTACTGTGCGGGTGATCAAGCACTGGCACAGGTCACCCAGAAAGATTTTGGAATCTCCCTCAAGGGAGATATTCAAGAACCATCTGGACACAATCCTGTGCCATGTACTCCGGGATGACCTGGCCTGAGCAGGGAGGTTGGACCAGATGTCCCCCAGTGGTCCCTTCCAACCTTACCCATTCTTTGATTCTGATTCTGTTCATGTATTTTTTGGCTTGTATTCTAAAATATTTTCTATTTTTATGAGAAATTTTGATTTTTTTCAATGAGAAGAGAACAAAAAGGTCTTCCAACACTAGAAAGGCTTGGGCTGCTCTTAGTTACATGGCCAGTACCAGTACTTTTGCTGAATCACAATTTTAATTTTTAATTTAATTTTTTAAATTTAAATTTTAATACTGTAGTTATCTTTACACCTACAGAACTGAGAAACAGGTCCTCAATGCTTCCTAATATAATTCAAAAAGCATTTAAAAATTAATATTCAAGGGTAGGTTATTAACCCACCATTGATTAGTTTCTACATTACCACTATACATTCCGAGGGAGAATGGACTCTTATCTTTCCCTTAGCATGAATCTGAGCAGCAACTCTTATCTTTGCTGCACCTTCCTGTCTTTCCGTAAACAGCTAGGTTTCACTGCCTTTCCTTTTGGCATCTTCGAAGGCAAGCCCAGGCACCAGAATTAGAAAGATAAGAGATAATACACTTCAGATCACTTTTGTAAACAGTAAATGACAGATGTGGGTGACCCCACCCAAATTATTTGCCACCGCACCCAGTGAATAAATCCATCAGCTGTTTTTCCACTAAAGTGATCAGCAATTAACTATTTGACAAATTTTTAGTGATAATTCTTAAATGGCAGGATTTCTAACAGCCCATTAACATAGAGGGAATAATTATATAGCACCGCCAGCATGACTCGTGTTTTCACTGGAGTAGGTCTGCACTAGCAACCTCTCTATACTGTGGATCATCCTACCCCATGCAGGCAGAGCCCTGCAGCGAGGATGCGGGGCATCACCAGCAGATGGAATTCTTCCAGTTCAGTGACATCCTCTCCCCAAGGTGCATTAACACTCCACTGGTATAGCTGCACCCACACAAAGGCTTTTGACAACAGAAAAGGGTTTTCTTCCTTCCTCTGTGCTTTTAGGCACTGCAAGTCAGCCTAAAACTCCGTAGGTTGTACCACGTGCAGACCCACTGAAGCACAAGTAGAGCTTGTATCAGCAGCTATAATGGCAACACAACAAGCAGCCCACAAACTAAAGAAGCCCTTTTGCTAGTATAACCTTTTATGTATGTACAAACACACCACATTTTATACGATACATACACAATATTTTACATCTTAACATATCACTAATATATTGTTACACACGACATATACTACGTATTTTGCATACTCTTCTGTATATGTTACATATATATTGACTGTTTATACTTCTAGGTAAAAATACAGATCTTTGGTGTGTTTGTATATACAGTTATTCTTCTAAAAATTAATATTCCAGGGTTGGCTTAAGAACAATTCCTGTCTCAAACACTTCATCGCAAAAATCCCAAAATTACATAGAAATTAATCAGAAGACCATGTTTTTAAGGGCCCTTGTATTAATTATGTTATTTGCCTTGTTTTTTAACTTAGATAAAATTACGTTGGGCTTTTTCTTTTCTTAGGCTAAATTCTGAAGAAATAAGGGATAAGCAGCAAAGCTGAAGGCAACCAGGAGAAAAAGACTGCAACAACAGAGGAGCCAGACAAGCCTTTGTAAAAAACAGATGCCACAGGACAGGAGGGGTAGAGTCAGTCACCACAGAAAAAATGATCCTTGCTCGGGAAAACATGTCTCCACCAAAGGACTTCCCAGACTCTAAACGAAAGTAACAAATTCAGAACCACAGTCTAAAAGTCACAGAAGATGACCTTAAAATCTCCTGGTCCAGGCAAGACAAAGGCTGGCTTTCTGAAACCATTCGCATTCCTCTATCACTGCCAGTCTAAGTCAGTTCAAGAACAAAGCTTTTCTTTAATTTTAGACAAGTACATATTGCCTTCTCTGAAGACTCAGATGCAAGCCTGAAGTCTCCAGAATGAAGCTGTCAGCGCACGCTGCTTCTGGTCTGCAGAAACTGCCAGCACATTTCATTTCTGCGGCAACCATAAATTCCTGCTATTACTCACCTTCTAACCTCAAATCTATGTATTTGCCTTTTTAGCTACTGTTAGCATACCACCACCATCCAACAACACTTCAAAAGCATGCTCCTGCTGCACAGCTGCCAAAAACAACTAGTTCAAGCATGCACCAATTTGGAAATGACTTACAGATATTACTCTAGAGGGTTTTATTACTGACGTATGATTATCTTAAAAAGTATTTATTTTCCTTCCAGGCTCTCTTAGTCTCCAGAAATTTAACTCTTGCTGAACATGACAGAAATTGTTAAGTAGCAAGGCTTTTTGGTAAATTAAAATCCAGGAGTTAAATAGAGTATTTGAAATTATACTCACCACCCTTTTGTCCCATCTACTACTAACTACAGAAACGTTTCAGAGACATAAAAAAAAAGAAAAATATGACGGTTATAAGAAAAGCATTACACCAATCTTTATTTACTGTTTCAAGCCAAGATCAGACTCTTGTGTGCTTGGTCTACATTCCATAACGACTTTGACACGCCAAACAACAAATCATTTCTGAACATGCATTTAAGCACTTTTGCTAACTCTTGCTTTTACTTCCTCACTACTGCTGCTTGTAAGTATTCGATTTGCAGAGCCAGTTAGCCAGCACCTTTATAAACAGTACTAGATACTGTTTCAGACAGTTCAGTATTACTTTGAGGTAATTAACTATTATACAAGATAGCAACCTTGGTAGTTCAGCAAGTACTCTAAAAAATTCAAAAAGAATGCAGTTACTAGGTAACAGAAATTCTGCAATTGAAACAAACTCTTATGCATATTGAAGAGTTACAGCAAAATTATGTGAAAACTGTGTCTCTGCTCTGCCTTTACCATTTCCTTAAGTTATCCTAACTGCCTCTGCTAGCCTCTCTCGCTGCAAAAAAAAGGAAAGCAAGCTTCTTGTCTTGTCCTCCCACGCAGTCCCTATCTCAACAGTCTGTCTTGCTCTTCACCCATGCAAGCAGGTTGCTGTTTTCTTGTACATTTCCAAAGTTTAATATTTACAGTAATTGTGTCCCCCTGTACCTTCTTCCACCTGCATCTTCCTCTGCACGTTCCTACTCTCAGCAACTCCATCGTTGACACTGGCACCTAGTTCGAGGTGTATTTTGCCTGTGCAGTCCACATCACTCCCATCCACGCAGTGGCAATTAGTTCTCCTCAGTTTATCAGTGTTTCCTTCTCAAAATCCGTATGGCTCATTCTTTGCACCGCTTTTACTGTGAAGTAGGCCAACTTAAGAGCTCTACATCATTCAACATACTACCTCCCAACAACTTTCTCTACTCCAACCCACGCTGGGATGGGCCAACTCCGTGAACATAACCATCCTTCACCCTTACTCAACTAACACCTCTGCATTTAATTTCTCCTCATATGCAGGCCAAGCTGAATTTTTCTTTTGTCTGGACCAACCAATTAACCTCTCCCACCCAACTCCTTCCTCCTCCAAACCTACCATATTTCTAACTACTTTCCAGACAAGTACTGAAGGTTACATCATATTTTATCACAGCCTACTGACTCTTTATCTACTCCAATTCCCCCACATATCTCACTAAATATAAACACAAAGCAGACATTTGTAAGAGAAAAATTATGTCCATCTCTTTATTTTGTCTCCTTTTACTTAATAACTTCGTTTCTATGAATATTATCCACTTTATCACTATCTTCAAACATGGTAAGCTATTCTGCCTATATACTTGAATCAAGAGAGGTGAGTTGAATCACTTCCTAGAGGAAGTAATCCTTTCCTCTAGGATTAAATAACTTACCCTCTGTGCCAATTACCTATATGAATACACACACATACTGCTCCAACCACATTCTGCAAATTCTTGCTTTCAACTGTGGTATTCCAGCATTTTTATCCAACTTCAGTCCCTTACATTCCACCAAAACCATTCTTTCCGAACCAGTCTAACGGAATCATTTGGAGACAAGTTCACGAAATTAATTAATCAACTCTTCAATATCAAATCCTTCTATCTAACCCTTCCTGAAGCCACATGTTCCACTGAGACTCTTATGTTCACTATTATCACACGTTTTTCCAAACTTACCATTCACCTCTGCTGCAAAACAGACCAGTTTTGAGCTCTACACCATTCAACATGTATATGCCATATCCCCAACACCCACTCAGTAAAAAGGAACCTAGCAAGTGATACCAATTCACATTTGGTACCTCACACGTTATCTCATAAGATTCTACCTTCTCTCTGCATTCCCAGCTGCAGCTCTGTATCTCCAGGTTCTAGCAGCAGCTAACAATATTTCTGTTCAACTGTCATTAGGCTTCACAAATTTGTAACTGTATACTTGGTCTCACCTTTGACTTGTAGTTTAGATATTACATCTAGGTGAGAGCCGCCTGAAGTTCTTTTGGTTTTGTTTTTGGGCAAGATCCAAGGTGAAGATTTTTCCATCCACCCCACATGAAGCCTTGCACAAACAAAGGAGGTCTGGCCTGCAATGCAATTCCATTTGACTTTTGGATGCAATTTTGCCCTCTCCAGAATGACTAATATCTTCTTTTGCAGAAAATTGTCTTGTTTAGATACTACCTTCCTCCATATTGCTGCTCCAAGATTCTTCATTTCCCCATCAGTCCACAGAGAGTGTGGGGGTGGGAGTAGGGTGTCAAGCGGAAACCAAGTTTGGTTAACACCATTCTTTCGTGTTTTACACACTTTCTCCCAGATTTTCTCTTTTGAGTAGGTCAAGCTACCAATACACATCAGTACCACTTTGTTACTTTTCCTCCAAGCTTAGTAGCACTAACAGTAGAAATCTGACCATTGCTTGGGGGCTGGTATTTCAAGAATACTGATTACCATGCTGACAAATACCTTCCTCCCTTGCTTTCTATTTTAAACTTGTAAACTAAGTCAGAAGCCTTTGTATTCTAAAAGCAGCTGCCATGACAGAATCCTAGGATAAAACTAAGGTTTCTGTGTGTTCTAAAATATGAAAAATAACCCAGGATGTGCTGCACAATAGAGCTCCTATAGCCAGAGTTCAGTAATTTGGACTTGTGGTTAGAGAGCTCATGTTAAAAGTGAGGAGAGTGTCTTGTGCTCAGTAGATCTCATTTTATTTAATTTAAAAGAACTAGGCAATTTCCCCTCCCTCAGCACATAATGCAGATCATGGCTGAGAAGGATCTAAAGTAATGCTACAGCTGCTTAGCTCTTCCCTTGCACTAAATTCTGCATTCATTTCTGCTCTAGTCTGTATTTCTATTTTATAATGAAACATACAGCCTAGTTATTTATAGGCTTTCTAAGGATTAACTACACACTCATAAGAATAAACCCTCAAGAGGTTAACCTCATCCTCTTAAGCTTCACACACTACAATCCCAGAGATAGCTGGCAACCACAGCCAAGAGAGAAAAAATAATCCCACATCTTGCTAATCCTTTAGCCAATCACCTCATGCAACAGTGGAGAGGCCTCTCAGAGGCCAACAACTCAATCTGTCTCAGGAGCACTGCCAGTCCAAAAGATATATATTTCACAGAATCATTAGCAACCCACCTCAAAAGGCAAAATAAGACATACCTGGCTTCTCAGTTGTATGCTGAAATCACACATCAAAAATGCAGTGCTAAAGAAAGTTTCCAGTTTGCTGCTTGTATTTCTCATTCAGATATTTGCATATTCTACTCATAAAACTAGTTTATTGATTAGAAAGTAAATCTAATCTTGTATTGTTCACACCTAGACATACCATTTCAACTGTCACTCATACTTCCTAACATGAACCTGTTATTTTCTAGACATATATCAAGAAAACAACCCCACAAAACCCCAAGCAAACAATGAAACAAAACAGAGAAAAAACCTCAAACTACCCAGAAAGAAGTCAAAACAACCCTTCAAGTTAAACCATAATATTCTACCTAATTCTTTCATATCATGATCGAGATTCTTCCTTAACCCCAGAAATGGACACAGCCTGCAGCTGCAGAAATGCCAAGGAGTTAATGGGGGCACTTATCCTTTTAGTTGAAGGTGTCTCCTTTGTTCATGATTTATCTAGCAAAATTGCTACTTCATTCTACTCTAATATAATAAATACTAAATGGTGTTATTTTAAAAAAAAATTGAAAAGAGATTGTTTAGCCACATTGCTACCCCATGGCTGAAAGTTAAAGCCTTCAAGAACACATAGGATAAGTGTAAGGCCAGAAGTACGGCTGTTAATAACCAAACATCATCCAGGGTTTTTTCCTGAAGTAAGAATTTTTAATCAACACAGAGGATTAGCACTGCAAGCTCACTGAGTCCAACTATATTACTTCTTTTAAAAAATGTGTCAATTTATTCATTCTATTTTGTACGTGCTATACACCTATTCCAAAGCCTGGCTTTTGATTTTGTAGGCAAATTTTCTGAAAAATCCCAGTCCTGTGAGACTGTAAGTCTCTATCCTCACAGTCTGTTCTCTAATAGGCTTCCCTATTTTCAACTGGAAATTGAAAGTATAAAATAAAAATAGTTCAAAATCTTCTGTATTTCAAAACATTATTCCCAGTAATTAAAAAAGTCTTTGTACCCTTCCAGAATTCACACATTGTGCAGGAGTAACAGGAATTGCTCTAGCTGAAGGAAGCCAACTGGGAAACTCTTAAATCATCTGGTGCCAGGAAACAACCCTTAAGCACAGAAAGGAAGGCGGGGAAAAAAGGCAAATCCTGGCAAAAATGCACAATTTTACGCAGTCAAGAGAAATCAGGCAAGTTAATACCAGCTAGGAAAATGAAATTTCCCTGCTATCCTCAAGATTTATGCATGTATTTCAGGTAGTGTGACACCAGAAGCCACTCGATTGCATCTTCTACTGTTACAGATTGGTCCAGCCGATTTGCACTCTGAAAAGAAGTTTGATGATCTTTCATGCTCATAATAGGTGTCTAAACCGTTAAATTACTATATCTTTTCTTATCTTGAAAGACACTGCACTTTAGCAGCATGGCCCTTCCATTGTTCTTTACACTAAGTCGGGTCCCTGAACAATGCTGACAGCTGCTATCAAACTGTGCCGTGCTCACCCTCAGTGCAGCTGCCGCTTGTAGGAACAGACAGGCTTCTGATGTGTCCTCCCCTCTGGGGAAAGGGCTTGACACCCTGAGTGCTCAGTGAGGGGGAGCAAAGGTCCACTGAATTGTCAGCCTGATTTTATGCTGTTCAGATTTTCCAGGACGCACACCGTCCCTTTCAAACAAAACCAAGCATATGTCAGAGCATGAAACTCATTGTGCAGCGCAAGGTAACTATTGATTAATAAGACTGTAAAAGATCACTGGGACATACATCTAATTTTGGCATTATGTAAATGCATGCGTCTACATGATCAAACAAATTTTGTGCCCAGCATGCTAATTTCCTCACTCACAGTTTTGGATTTGTATGGCATCATCCAGAAGTCTTTCATAAGACATAGGAAAGTATTTTTTAAGGTGAATTTAAGATAATTAGAAAACAAAAAATGGTAGAGGCTGCTATTCCTGCTTCCAGCGAGCTTCCCTTCCCCTGCCTCCCAAAAAAACCCCTGAAAGTTCTTAATTGCATGTGATGCTTCTAGATCCTATGGCTTTTAAAAGACTGTACTGTGCAGACTTTAAAAAGAATTAGATTACATGCTTGAGATAGCAAAATTTGGTTTGTCTAAGAAGCACTATTTTAAGGCAAGAAAGAATCTTCTAAAATATATTTTAATATGTTTCCTTTTGTTGCTTAAACTCTTCTTTAAAACTAGTTCATAATGAAGGGTTTTCCATTCCATTTTCATCCTTAAGAAGCAATTTGTTTTAAAAAATGCAAGAAAGTACAGTTTTCTAATCTTTGCTAATCGAATACCACAAATGTACATGTTGTGTATTTCAAAGATCAAATCAGGTATTCATAAACTAACTCATTACACAAGCAAAGCACAGAGGAGATTCTGACAAATATAGATGTAATTGTGTGGGTTTCTAAGATGTGATTAGCAAATCAACTAAGTAACAGTCAAAATTTGATACGAAGGAAAAACAGCACAGATTTGAAGGGGGGGGTATGTTTATGCAAAGCTAATCTGTCAAGTGTAATAAAGCAGCTTGAATAAAATTTAAGCTGAAAATCCACTGAAGCTCCCCATTTCAGGGAGGAAAAGCTATTAAAAGGAAATGAAGGTCACCCTCCCAGTTTATTTCACCTAATTGACTGCCAATAGCTTACCACAGGCAAACCGACTGCAGATCTGCAATTGAGAAACTGATGAAAGGAGCATTTTCAAGCTGAGGCTCATTCTTTTAATCCTCCCTCACTCCTATTTTTTTTTTCCATCTCCAGTTGGGATGTAATTTTAAGCACAGATGGATTAACTGGTTCCATTGTCTGTAGACGTCATTGGACTATGGCACTGTTAATCCGTACAGCAGCATGTCTAATTATCATTACAAAGTGTCTGAGGGAACTATAAAGACCAGCAGGGCATCTTCTCACAAGCAATTAACATAAATTGATAAATGAGTAATTTGAATCCGCTCAAGGCGCTCACATATGAATAAAATCAGAAAGGACAGGTTCTTGTTTCGGCTACTTCTTTCACTTAGTCGGAAGGGCAGAAAACATGAGAAATATTCCAGACTTAGTGGCAGGGGAAATGAACTCATACAGTGGAAGGAATGTATGGTTCAAAAAGTTCATTAATACAAAGCAAATGACTTGTGATTGACAACCAGTCACACGCAAGTAGTATTAACTTTTTTAGCATATTTAAAAGCACATTCTTGGTGAAAGGCTATTAGAACACTGTGTCAGACAATTAATACTACTTCAAAAGCAAGTGAAGTTTCTATTCAGTAGCTTGCTAATTTAAAATTCATGAAAGATTCACAAGAAAGGGAAAGAAAGAAGAATGAATAGTTGTATAAGCTCCAAGAACTCAAGTGTCACAAAAAGCATGAGGAAAAAGTATCTAGCTCAACTGATACACAATACCCATAAATAAACAAGCAGCTCTCCTAAAATTATATTTCTTGCAGAAAATGTTTTGTTACACGCAGCACTGCTGGACAAAATTATGTTCTGACTCAGTAAACTGCTACCTTTAGCTCTGCTAAAATCTGTATTAAGCAAAAACACTTCAGCAACACTGGGCATCAAAACAGTGTTAGATATCAAAACATTAAGTTTATTTTAAAAACAGCAAAGCAGTAAGATATGAAAGCAAGTTATACACACTGTAGGAGGTAGACCTGGAAGGCCACGTACCCCGATGATGGCATTCAATTCAGCCATGGTCACTTGTTTGGCACGTTCTACAGCTTGGGCCACTTGTTGCTGATGCTGTTGAAAGAAGAAGTGGTATAGGGAGGAATTTGTGTTAAAGTATTGACCACACCATACCAGACCAGGATCACAAATACTTGAATAACCAGTTTGTCTGCAGAAGTCCACACTACCCATTGCAAGACGTCTCATGCAGGCAAAAGGTAACAATGCCCTATTTTTCAGCTGTTCAAAAGGAAAGAAGAAACCTGAAGGCAGCCAGCTTATCTCTTACCCCACAAGACTTCATTATTAGTTTTCTGGCAGATGAATAATAATTTTTAATTGAGTTGACAGGACAATAATGTCCACTTTACATTAGTGTCAATTTAACATTTACAGACTCTGTGCCCACATAGCAAAACCGATTGAAATTCCAAATAGGGGAAACGGATTCACTGAAATCAAGAATTACAAATACTCTAGGTAAAAATGTAGTTTGAAAAATAACAAGCTTCAAAATGTAATAGCAGCTGCCCACAACATGTTAAAATCACAGTCATTCAGACCAAATGCAGGTTTACAACCTTAAACAGTGTTTTCCATTTGAGCTAAATACTCACCTTTGATACAAATTATGTAGAGAACATAAGCATGTTTATTTCACTAGATCTACATTTGACAACTGAATATCTAATAAGCAATCACCATGATTAGAAATGAAAGCATTTTCTTGTATTGCTAAGATTTTACAGACTCCCACTCTCCTCAGGCAATGAATGAGGCTGAGCCATTGTCACTAGTTTGAACTCAGATTTGTTAGATCAAATTAGCAGGGGGTTTGCACACTTCAGCTATAACAGATGTTCCTTACACTTGTGTATTGAGATAAAATTAACATCTTAAAACTAGCTAATTTACAAACAGAAAAACAACATAATTGCACTTTAACAGCTGAACAGTTTTACTTACTTCCTGAGACAAAAATGGGATGACTTGTGCACAAATTGTATTCAATCTCTTGGCGATTTCTGTCTACAGAGGAAAAGTATTTTGATTAAAAACTGCATTTTAGGGCGTTTGACATATATTAACTATATACAGGATTATATTAAGTTCAGACAGTGAACAAAGTAGCAAAAAAACTACCCGCTATTCATACTACTGCCAATGTAAATAGTTAATATGTAAGCCCAGACAAGGAAAGAGATTTCGTTAGCTACTCTAGGACATCTGCCATGTCGAAAGCACCTAATCCGTATACACATTTAGGCACAAATCTGGTCCTTGCATATAGTTCATTAACAAGCAGAGCATTTTTGAAATCCATTAACTCCAAGATAAAGCCTTTTAAAAGGTAGATTTATTATTACTCAAATTATCAAGCAGCATAACATGAAGGCAACAGGCGTAGAAGAAAAATGCTTTTATTCATGATCAATTTTATCTGCCTATTAGAAGGTAAAACTAGTTTTACTGACAGAAACATACCATCAGGAATACAAAAGAAATACTAAAACAGAAGTGAGGAAGAATGGAGACAAAAAGCACAGACTTTTAAAATCCATAATGAAAGAGAATTAGAATGATGCAAACAAGGACAAAAAAAGTCAGATCAGAAAATGTGATAGTCTATAACAGCAAATTTGTGAAACCATGACCAGCAAGAGAACAAGGTTAGGAACCAATAAAGAACGGAACAATCCTTCAGTGAAATCAACAGAGATTACAGCAGGACAAAGAGCTTGAGTCCCACTTTTCAACAGCTTTTTGTATCTTGTACATCTGTATCTCCCATTTTGGCATGTCAACTTAAACACTGGATTCCTGGTGGAGTAAAGGGATCTTTTTCTTTCATTACTCAGTATTACCTGTGTTTACTGCTTTTCAGACCTATACATATGCCCATTATTCAGAACCACTATTATAATTAACCCTCAGGGTACCTATACAGCTTCCTCAGTTTTCCTTACAAACAGCTATTTCAGTCACCGTAGCACAGTTGCACAAAACCAAAATCAGCATCCAGACAAGAACATAGCCTGTGTAAAAGACACTGAACAGCTCCTGTCAATCTCTGTTGTACAATTAACCCATAAAGACTTTTCTTGGTTAGTTGGGGGGCTTTTTAATATTTTAAGACAGAAGAAACAAGAGGTCACTACTGTGAATCATTAGGCCTTCTACGAAACATGTTAAAGCTGAGCAAAGATAAACTCACTTAAATCAGACTAAAACTGTTAACTGTTAAACCAAGCCTTTTCCTCAAATGTTCCATAATTCTGAGTTCTTTTAAGAAGACACTGTGATATGTTGATCCTTATACATCACTCACACAATCATTGGGATACAAAATCCACCCTGAAGTTTTATGTCTCAGCAGACAGGTGATTTGGGATCTAAGTATAATTAGCAAGCTTTAACACCTCTTTCCCAATCTCTGACAGACACAGGAAAACTACATTATAGCATCTTGGCTTGTAAAATACCTCATCTCTCTGACATACAGCACTCCACCTGACCAAAGCTTGATATTTGACACATCCACTCTATAAAGTTTTGCAGAAGCTTCCAAAGAAGTTCTGGGATGGTTTCTTCCTAGGATAAGAAGGTTTCCCTTAACTAAGGGCAGTGAAGTCACAGTTGCTTTACAGAAAATCTTTACCCTCTGCAAAAAGGTGAACCTATCTCTATCTTCAACTGAAACAGTTATAATTTCACAGAGTACCACAGTGGTCTTTTCTGTTCTGTTTGGGCCACAACCACAAAATATCTGTAATTCCATGTTTAGCTTTTAGTACTACATACGTAATAGCAAAGTTAATACCTGGAAGTTACCAGCTTAACTATTACTGGTTATCAGACTTAACTATTACCAAATCTGTTGGTATTTCTCTGTTAAAGGGAAAAAAAAAAACAACAAAAAAACCAAACACATGTACTAAAGGGCATTTTTCCACATACCTAGTATATCTCTCCAGAAAGCAGGGTACGTCATCTGTGGAAAGGTAGTCTGTCACACAGCAATCTGTTTGGCTGATGTTTAGCTAAGGTGTTTAGGATCCAAGGAGTTAATTGCCCTAGACCAATGGGATTAACTTTGTTTTTCAGGACAGAAACCAGTATGAATCATAACAGGTGACAAGAGGGGATAGAGAAAGAAAAAAGTAAGAAACTCACTTGGTGTCTACTGAAAAGCTCTTTGGCCTGTATGGCCTACACAAAAGTCTCCCTGTTCTGGGGTAAGTGTCCTTATTGTTGCTATAAGGAAACAAAATGCAAACCTATTTTTAGTAAGGTCTGTAAAACATGGAAATTGTCCATATTATTGGATTTTTCTACCCCAAGTCCCAAATATCTGAGCTACACTGTAATAACATAACATACATGACATCACATGGTAAGATAAAAGAATGCAACATCATGTGCATCATGTCATAATTACCTTCCAGTGAAGGTCAGTTAGAAGTTTTCTTTAATTTATTTTCTAAAAAAGAGGGCATAATCAACTTTCCCGCTTTCCACAGCAATCTTCCATTAAAATTATTGTCTCAGTACTATCACACCTGACTTAATATCAGAACAGGAAAAAAAGGAGTGTATTCTTCTTAGTTTGTCTTTACCAAAGCTGGGCAACATTGATGACCCTACATGAACAGCAACCTTAATTCAACAACAGTGCCAGGTAAACTTAAATGTACATGCCGTAAGATAAGTTTATTTTGAGATTTCTTGCTGTTGTTGCAAGTGCCAGACAAGAGACATCTACACTGAAAACTGAAACGCCTATTGTATTCATCATAAAAAGTCTACTTGCATTTAAAAGGCAGTTTGCCTAATAGAGTTATTTCGCACACATGTTTAAAGTACTTAAAATTCTTTATCTACTATGCAATTTCATTTTCCTGTTTGCTGCCCTCAAATATTAAGTAAAAAATATTTTTATTCACAAACACACTAAAAAATGTTTTTGTTGTCTAGTAAGTTGTGAAAGTTAGGTTTTAATGCACAATTCATGTAATTTTGCTGATCAAGAGTTGCAAGGGGTTGCTTTCAGAGTTGAGAAAAGGGGACGTTTGTTACTTTAAATATAAATGCAACTGCTCAGTAGACAATGTACATTTGCTTGTTAAGATGAAATGCCCTTGAGTACATACAAGTGCCTGTGAGTGCACACACATTCATTCTGGAAAGCAAAACACCTTTCTGAAGGAGTCAAGGACAGTTCTGTTAATTGAGACTAGGCATCAGTAACTGGTGTCATTTAGAGTAAGCCCCCAGACCTGGGGCTCATGAATTTGAAAGTCTTAAAATAAAGGTACTTATCTCCTCTTTCTAGAGGCCTTCGAATATAACATAACTATTACCTAACTGCTGATCTTGAGACATATAGAGAGGTCCTAAGGATGAATAAACAATGGAAACTTTGCAGAAAGCTGCTCAAACATAGGCAAACACAACTAATTGCCCATGTTCTGTGGCTCCTTGGTAAAGCAGACTGCAGAAGCCTGCATCTCTCCTGAAAGTCCTCTGAGCTCTATGGCAGCTCTTAGCAAAGCATCTGAAGTGCCCTTAACTGTTTGTGTTCTTAATGCAGAGCCTCTTGAATACATTCATTTTTAGTAGAGAACTTGAGTGTGAGGCCCATCAAAGAATAACAAAACTACATCATTCACTGGTTCTTGCTGCTGTAATGATTGTCTTTTGATTTATTTGCAAATTACTAGCTTGTCAGACCCCTGACTGAAGTGCTACCCTCCTTTCTGAAGTATCATTAAAAATTAACATGAAGGAATTCAGCTGCATTTTGTAAAATTAAGTTGAGCTGATGGATTTTTTTTCATCTTCACTTGTGCAATTTTTTTGCCTCTGTTCCATTTAGTTAAGGACTTAAATGTTTTGACCTAACCATTGCCAAACTCAAGTGTTTGTACTTAAGTTTGTCTTGCTCACTTGTTAAAGTGAATTCTTAACATAATGACAAAGAACAAAGCAGGCAGACTAGTTACTAAATATAATACTCATTTAAACAATGCGTTTTACTAAGGACTTAAGCTTGTTTGTATAATTGAACTTTTTTTTCCTTCTGCATTGTTAGAACAAAAGTATTGACCTGTTTCCTTTACAATAGTCTATTCCACATAATTTTGCATTTTGATAGCCTGTACTTTTCAAAGCTCCATGTAAGGTACCATACTTGAATCACCACAATTTCTTGAAAACTACAGTTTTTTGCAATGAAATGAAAAGGAATTATAATACAAGTATCCAAATTCTATCTCACAGCATAACAAACACCCATGTGTATTCTAGTTCTAATGTAAGAACCTCTAGCTTATGGGAACCAGCAGTTTAACTACTGAGTGAAGAACACAGACTCCCTCTGAGGAGAAACAGTTAATCTCCTTTCAGCTTCAGAGGTTTCAACAGGAATAATTTTGGGTTTGCTCCAACCAATGTCTACCAATACATACCCCAGTAGTAGTTTTAGCTATAGCATCCATGGTGATTTAAGGCAAAAATTAAATCTTACAACACATTAGTTTTAACAACCACTTGTGCTGCAACAGCTGCTCTATTATTATTTCTGAGACTCCTCAAAGCTGTCCAGACTTTATTTTACAAAGCAGTGCTTAGCTAAAAATGTCCATTTTTTGTCAGAAGCTTGTTATTCTTTCTTACACTGAACTTCCAATATCACAAAGTTAGATCAAATCTGAAAGCACTATCACGAGTTCTGAAGGATGGGTTTATGTATTCTCATTTCTTATATTTTTATTTATGCAATTATTTTGATACAATTTTGAAAATAAAATTTGAATTTGTAATTATATTCAGAAAAATACAGCTTAGGAGCAACATGATTAAAAGTAAAGCAAAAAACCCCAAAGTTCTGATAATATCAAAGAAGCATGTCCTAATTCATTCCCTTCAAGCAAAAGAATCAGAGAATCAGCCTTTAATGCACAGAAAGGAATGTACGGTTAAAACTCATTCACAAAAGCTTTAGCAGGTGAGCACGCTTAAGCACTCTGCCTCCGCTCACACTTTGAAGACTTAGAAAGCCAAGTACAACACTGAACTCCTCCTGGAAGGACAAAATGGACTTCCTGCCGTTTACAGCATGTAACACAGTAATCCACTGGGGAGTAAAGGTCAATGTTGCACTTTTGGTCATTACTGAATCATTTGAGATTATCTGTGCTGGGGATGAGAAGAAAATCGAAGCCTATGAGAATGCTGCAAATGGCTTGACCTCAGTCCAATTTTCATCTCCATCTGTCCATAAGGCATGTGAATAAAAGCCCTCTTTATGGGACATGCTTGACCATTTTTTTTAATCCTTGCTGCAAGCCACAACTCATTCAAATACCCAAAGACTTGTGAAATGCAGTAAGAAACTGTATCTTTTAGTCTTGTGCTGAAGTTTAGTATCCATTCAATATTTTAATTTTTCCAACGGAATCATTGAAACAAGCAGTGCACTAAAATGACAAAGCTTTTATTCTTTTTGTGATCAAGATCTTCAAAAACAACAGAAAGCACACACATTCACAGAGCAATTACAGAAAAAGAAGTATTTAGCTTTCTGCATGCTTTGTTAGTACTTGCTATAGGAAGACTCTAGCACCTCCAAAAATTTGTTGCTAAGAATTCAGGGGATCAGGGGATGTTGGAGGTATAATTAAATCTCAAAACTTAAACACTCAAAAGCTTCAAATGATTAAGGCTAGCATTCTGTGAACTTTGCTGTTCATGAGTTATTGAATCCAGGTTGAGCACAGAGATATGCATATATTATGAATGCCCTTTTATTTAAAATTAATACACTACATTCCATTTTGGCAATGGCTGCAAAATAAAAATAAAAAAATAAATAAAAATAAAGGCAACATGCCATTTAAAAGTTTAGACCCCCGTAGTATATCAATGTCAAACAACAGCGTGTCAAGCTAAGATTCAATTCAGGTAAGTGCCACTGCCAAATTTTCTTGTTCCCAGACGTGCTTTAAGATTATTTTATTGCTTAAAATTTAATTTGTTCCAACTTGCGTTTCCATGACAACGTTGGCTAACCCTGCAAATCATTTGGGTAATTGGATATCTTATCTTTCTATTGCTCTCAAATCCAATGATTCTGGAAGAACTGCAGCAGCCAATCAAATTTACAGGCCTCCTGAGTAATAGACTTGCACAAGTAGCCACATCCATCTCCCCTTTACTGCTATATTAACCAACCTGTGACAAACTGCGGAAGTCGGCCTTCCAACCGTATTTTAAATTACAAACACTGTCATCACTAATACTCTCACCAATAGGAAAGGAATGGGAAGGTTTATTCTCAACAGATACTTGATATTCAATCTGACAAGCAGGAATGGGTAGCATTCATTTCAACGACAGGAACAATCTCTGTATTTTGGGCATAAACTTCAGTTCAGCATGACGCATCATTAATAAATACAGTTTTCCCTCTGCCCCACATTTGTACTACTTATTTCAATTGTGAGATCAGTCACCCACACGATAACGATATTAAAATCCCAGAAGACTAGGATGAAAAATCTTTTGCAATGAAAAAAACAAAAACACCACCATATCGTAAGTGGAAGTGGGGAAAGGAAGAAGTAGCAGAAATATTAACAGAATAAAAACTTAAGCCACAGAATGCTAAATAGTTTCCAAAGTGAAACTAGAGGGCTTTAATTCAGTGCCTAAACTACTTTTATCTGATTCCTCTTAGATGTTCGTTAAAATTACAGAAAGGTCACATTAATTTAAACATAAACGACATATGATGCACAAGACAACAGCTACACTTGCCAAATATCTACTGCAGATTTGGATCCCATTCAAGTGTAAACTGACTGGATATATTTCAAATGTCTAATTTCAGTGCTTTATAACAACAGAGGGAGGCTGTGTGCAACTCTCAATGAACCACTGTACACAACTGCCCATCCCATTTACAGCTGTAAATCCTGTTGAAACAAAGCCAACTGGCAACAAAGAATCTGTTCTCAGGATGTCGAAGTGCTCCTTTCACATATCTTCACTATGTCAAGACTCTTCTTAAACTTGGCTAGAGGGCAGTTACCACATTTCTCCTTTAATCTAACTTCAGCTTAAGCACTTACAACTACAAAAGGTATGTTTATCTAAATTTTAGTTCCATTGTTTAGTTTCCAAGCCTAAGCTAACCTTAAATACACACAGAAGTATTTAAATCTCTGAAGCGAGCACACAGATTTGTTTTACTTTCAAGCTGTTTTCCAGGACACAGAGTTCCCACTTCAATTTAGATTCCAAGAGATGCTGAGTGAATCAAAGGCTGACTCCGATCCAGAAGAGGTCTTTGCCACCTTTGCCTCCAGGGACACAATTTCTTTGAACCATACTGGAGACATCTAGCAATCTGCCAAACATCTCAACAACTAGTCAGGCAGAAAACATTACTATAATACAAAATGGGAAAGGGCCAGCTTTGTAGACCACTACACCAGGGAGCTAAACAAGCTCACAGGAGGCATCCATCTGGTAGGAGAACAGCCCAAAGTATCAGGAGAACCAAGATGGGAGCAGAGGTTTTTGGGAGAAACATAAGCTATCAATGAATTCCCCTCTTCTCATCTGACTACACTCTAATGAGCTGTTATGGTGCTCTAGAAGCAGCATGGTCTCCAAAATTATCCAGCATACTTTGCAGTACTACCTTTAAGGTCATTAAGAACTTGATTTACTCTGGACAACTGAACAACACTGCATTACACAGTAACAAGGAGACAAAGAGAACAGAAAGACAGAAGAGCATAAAAAGCATAAAAAGTATATCTGTAACTGCTACGCTCCTACCAGGAAACAGCCCCAGTGACTCTTCATTTAGTTTAGGATGTTATTTTAAAACTACTTCCTATTTTGCTCCCACTCCCATAAGCCACATTAGAATTTCTGCAAATGTCTTTTCAGTACTCGTCACACTGAGCCACTTGATTGGGATGGCAGTAGAAAGTCAGAATTCTTATGCAGCTGGAGAAGTACCTGGAATAACAGAGTTTCTAAGAATTAGAGCATTAAGCTCCTCAAACCAAGCACATACGTTTACGGTATGCAAGTCAATAACAAAACTCCCAGGCAGGATTCTGTCCTTATCAATATTCCTTATCAACATTCAAGTAAGACTGTAACAGCAGTAGAACATAGACCTTACTAGAATAATAAGCATGCCATCCAACAAAAGAGACACATTAAGACGAGGGTCTGAATTGGGCGGGGTGGGGGGGAATAATCACTATGCTACAACCAGACTTTAGAAATAACTACCAGATTAAGTTTACCAACTAAGTCACATATACTATTCTATCTTAAATACAGTTTCACCATTTTAAAATACTTAGTATATTCACAGCTCAGTTTCAAAAATCTATCAAGTCAGAAAAACAATTTAAACACTTATTCATATCAATGCTTCAGGTGCCATCAGGTGACTCACTAATGAATAACAAGTTAAGAGGATTGACAACTCCTTTGATAGTAACTAGCAGAACTACCCACTACACAGGATTTGCAAGGGAGGTGAAAATAATGGATATTTTCACTGCGTGGGGGAAAAGGTTCACAAATCTTTCAGCAAAACTTTGGGAACATGACAGTAAACTCCTTACCCATTTTATTATTTTTATATATATTCTTTTGCTTATAGAATAGATACAATAGTAAAGAGACCATCAAGATTGCATTCTAATAGACAAGAGCTGACTGAAACTGTCCAAACAGAAACAAGTACTATTAAGCCTGCAATCACTGCATGGTTTATAATGACTGGGAAAGGAAGGAAATGAAAACCAAGTAAAAGTTCAGAAAAGCACACGCCAACTGGTAAGGTCAGCTTTATAGGACCTGCTACTGATGAGGGAGATCAAACAGCATTATGGAGAGATGACATTTTCTTTTTGAAACAACATTAAGGACATGGATGACAGTCAATAGATCTACACATGGAGGCGGAAGGGAGAGAGGAAAAACAGAAAGGATGGAATCGTGCCAAGAGACTAAATCCCAGATTCTTCACTGACTTCACACAAACAGGAAAGCATACATGAAGTGGAAACTAAATCCAACAAGGCAGTGTAAACATATACAGCACAAAAGCATATATGCCAGTAGTAAGAAACAGCTGAAGTAAAGCTTCTGCTTTCAGATTGGAATAGTGAGGTTTGATCCCCTCATTTAGAAAAAGAAAGATATCGTCAAGGACAGCAAGAAGGCCAGAAAGTCCATGCTTTTTTGCATGCATCTTCACTATATTAGAATCATTACAAATCATTTACTAGAAATTACTAGTTATGTAAGGTCAATACTGCAGCTTAAACAGCAAAGAAATATGAGCGAGCTCCAGCAAGATATCTTCATATTGACTAGGTTTGATGAAATACCAAAAGCACATTAGTGAAGACTGAGCAGCTAGTGGACACCTTGCAGAACCTCAAAAGTCAAATGGATAGGAAACTATGAAAGGACGGTGCCTAACAAAATACAGTAAATGAAAGAGCAAAGACACTCAATTACTCAAATTTAGGCATTAAAAAGCCTCTTACACATAAAAAATACGTAAAACAGATATAAACCACAGCTCAGAAATACTTTTTCAGCAGAAAACATCAGAATTATGCAAAGGCCAGAAAGGCAGAATAATTACAGGTAACTGAGGCAGATGATGATAACATCTTTGCTAAGAATCTGACAGCCATAGCATTATTAGGAACAACACTAGCAGCACAGCAAAAACTTCATGGGAACAAGGACAAAACTGCTTGATTATTAAACCATGTATGGATAAATTCTTTTTTTTTTTTGAAACTAAGAAGTTCTGCATTCATGATAGGTCCAGTATTTTTTAGTATTTCCCACTAACAAGCATAAAGATCTCTTCATTTACCCTAATCCTCAATTTGCAGTAAGTTTCAAGCTGAGAAAGACAGAATATGCTGGAGAATAGCCTCAGAACTCACTTTACAGTGAATGGAAAAATGGACTGGAAAGTAAAAAGAAGGATAGGGATAAAGGCCCATAGCATGCCTAGACAGGAACATAAAGGAAAGGAAATAATGGGCCTTAGGAATGAATCTCCCGGTCACAGAGGATCAGAAGTTGAACATAAGTCAATAGCACGCTGTTGCAAAGAAGGCCGCCACCCCAGTAAGCTGTATACTATGTAAACCTTCTGTGCTACTCAGCACGGCATTTCCTCCCCTGGAGTACTGCACTGTACTTCAGCCAGGCAACACCATTCAGAGAATGAACACTCGACTTTAGAGGCATGCAGCACGGTTCTGGAAGGCAGGGGAATGATTTGCTCTCCTTATTCAGGCTGAAGAAAATGCACAGTAAAGAGCTAAAGCTGCAACAGAGAAGACTGAAATTGTAACTGAAGAAGCACTTCAACAGCAAGGACATAAAAGCTATCTGCTACCTGAATAGCTTGAGCGTTGCCACTACTGTTGATGTCTTTGCTAACAGACAGAACAAGCACCCTATCTGCAATGACACTGATCCTGCGAGGAGGACACAGGGAGGTACCTGCTAGTGATCTGATCCTACAGTTCATATTTCAGCTTGAAGAAACAACCTAAAAGCTTTCCATAGGTCTTGTTGAAAAATTTGCATTTGTTTAACTGACAATTTATAGTCCCCATTTGAGGCCAGAGACAGGTGGTCTAGTTTACTGTCTGAAAAGTAATGGCTGGAAATCTTATAACCAGTTACAACAATAGAAACTCAGAATTACCTTACGCCCTTATATCTTAAAGATAAATGTTTTACTTTTTTTTTTTTAACAAAACAAAAAACTTTGTTGTTAATATAAGTTGTTGGGGCAAAAGTACAAAAGAATGATCTTTCTGTAAGTCATTTTTCCCAAGAAAGTTTAGGGTTTTCATCCCTTCTCCCCAGCTTAATTCAAACTTCTGTACTTAAAGCTGAGAATACCATGTCTTGAAGCAGAAAGCATGGCATTTCAAGGGATTTAGAACACTTAAACAAATTCATAAACAGACAGATTTTCACATATCATAAAAGCCACTCCGTTCAGATGTCCTTTCTTTTTCTTGAGCTAACAAAAGCAGGTTCTCAAAGACTTAATACCTAATCAAGATGCAGCTGAACAAGCATACCCATTCTTGCTCCCCTTCTCCAAAATGAAAGCTATCTTTTGTTTTTGCTTGCTAATCCATAGAAGCCTTTAAAATGGCACAAATAGAGATGGCAGCATTTTGTTCTCCAAATCAATTTTATCCTCAGCCATCAACTAGATGTTCCAGCACACAGAAAGATCAGTCCTTCCCTTCTAATTCAAAAATCCATACTACCATTGCCCTTGCAAACTGCTAAACAAGCAGTATCGGCAATTCACTTGTGTTCTGTAATATATTTACTGCAAATCCCAACGGCTTGCCTCCTAATGCAGTTTTCTATTGTGTCTGTTCTTGTCAATACACTGACTGGTCACCTTACAAGTAAGTTGCTTTGACCAACTGTTTACACAAGCATCAAAAAAAGCTTCAAGAGGAAGAAAAAAAGACCAAACAAAAAAAAAAAAAAAAAAAAAAAAAAAAAAAAAAAAAAAAAAAAAAAAAAAAAAAAAAAAAAAAAAAAAAAAAAAAAAAAAAAAAAAAAAAAAAAAAAAAAAAAAAAAAAAAAAAAAAAAAAAAAAAAAAAAAAAAAAAAAAAAAAAAAAAAAAAAAAAAAAAAAAAAAAAAAAAAAAAAAAAAAAAAAAAAAAAAAAAAAAAAAAAAAAAAAAAAAAAAAAAAAAAAAAAAAAAAAAAAAAAAAAAAAAAAAAAAAAAAAAAAAAAAAAAAAAAAAAAAAAAAAAAAAAAAAAAAAAAAAAAAAAAAAAAAAAAAAAAAAAAAAAAAAAAAAAAAAAAAAAAAAAAAAAAAAAAAAAAAAAAAAAAAAAAAAAAAAAAAAAAAAAAAAAAAAAAAAAAAAAAAAAAAAAAAAAAAAAAAAAAAAAAAAAAAAAAAAAAAAAAAAAAAAAAAAAAAAAAAAAAAAAAAAAAAAAAAAAAAAAAAAAAAAAAAAAAAAAAAAAAAAAAAAAAAAAAAAAAAAAAAAAAAAAAAAAAAAAAAAAAAAAAAAAAAAAAAAAAAAAAAAAAAAAAAAAAAAAAAAAAGAAAAAAGAACATCCATGCTGCTAAGAGAGAGGGACAAAAAAAAAAAAATCCAAAACCCCAAACCAACTAAGAAGTCTTACACCAAAACACAAATTAACCGCAGTTTTCTGTTGTGTTATCACATAGCCAAAAAGGCTAGCTAACTCTTCAGATCATGCAAGAAGTACAAAGTACTTTCAGATAGGGAGCCCTGACACAAAGCTTACCTAACATCCCTCAAAGAACTTTAATCTGTAATTTAATCATAAGGACTAATCTGTTCACAAAGAACAAATGTTCTGAAGAACGTAAAGAGAAGGTGGGAGCAACTTAGCCAATCCTCAGTTAGTGACTAGACTCCTTAAACACTCTGCAATTTCTTATTAGACACAGAATATTAACATCATAAAAACGTTCAGGGACACTCACCAAACACATTAATTTCCTGAACTGATTTCCCTGTACTAGAAAGTTTATTTTATAACTAGGCTTGCTAACAACTGAAACAATACTCAACACTCAAAACCAAAAAAACCCAAACAGCCCACCCTGATGCTTTCAAGAGTCATATTAACCTATGGAAACAATATTGAAATCTCTAACTTGGAAATATAATCACAATACTTTCAGGTGAAATTGGAATGGAAAAAGGCTTATAGCATTATTTCATAGGGTTGTAGTATTTTAAGGTTTTGTTTTGTTGCAGGTTTTTGTTTGTTTGTGCAGCACTAGGGCTTCTTTTTTAAAAGAGACAACCTCAGGAAATAACTGATTTTTAAGTCTAACCTGATTTAACTAGAGTTCGGTTAAGATTAAACTCAATTTCAGCAAGCTCTAATCTACTTTTCAATCACCTCCAGCACTATGCCAGAAACAGTTCACTGGTGGAGTTTCACAGGGGCTTTTGCTGCAATCTGTTTTACTAATATGATCAGCAGCACAGCCTGGAAAAGACAGCAAGCGGTGGGTAAGAAAATTTGCTCCATAAAAGAATTAGAAAGAAAGTAAATACAAAGGCTGCAAGGAAGTAGAAATACATTATTTTATTCCATAAGAAAGTAAAAGCAATGGCTAAAGAATTGCAAAGAGACCTTACAAGAGCAAATGGGCAATGGAAACAATTGTACATAAACAAAACTTACACACACTAGGAGTGGACATCCCTAGCCATGTAAAATGATGGTTCCTGAGATTACAATTACCATTCATGAGCAAGAACTCAAATGTGAAAGGAATCTCCAGCAGTTCAGCATTTCATGGCACCCAAAAGCAAAAACTTGGAAACTTAACTGAAGAAGAAATAAAAATTAAGAAAACAAACAAAAAACATCCAGAAAACAGAAGAAGGTGGTAATACAAATCTCTGGATCACCAGCATCCTGAGAACTGCATATAGTTCTAGTTTCCTTATTTCAAAAGGCTAAGTTAAAAATTAAAAATGTTGAGTGAAAAGCAAGGAAAGTGATCAAAGCTAAAGAACTGTTTAAGCTGGGACTGCCCAACCTGAAAAGGAGTCAACACAGATGGGCTGCAAGAGGTGTAACATTTTAACTCCATTGAAACAACATCTAGGCATCAACAGCTTCTGTCCCAAGAAGCAGCAGCCATCAAAGAAAGGCAGTGGAAACCAGGTTCAAAGCAAACAAAGGTTGGAGGTTGTCCTAAATCAGGAACAACCTTCTCCCCAACACAGCACAGCAACGGTGGAAACACACTCGAAAGCAGTTTTGCAGAGGAGGGCTGTGGAGAACAAGTTGAATATGCATCAGCCCCACACTCATGCTGATGAAGGCTACACCTCATATGAGGACACAGTATAATGACTGTAACTGACTGCCTGGTTGAAACAATTCCCCTTTCTGTTCCCCTTGTCTGGCAAGAAGGAAGATGTTGATGAACTGAAGCAAGTCCCTAAGTGTCACCAATAAGTTGATCAGGCAATCAGAGCATACATCATACCAAGGAGAAAATAGATTTGATCAACTTCAAGAAGAAGGGGAGTAATGGGAGACAAGACCTCATTGCTGACAAAGAAATGATTATGGAGACAACTGTGTCAGCTCCTTCTTAGAGGTGCACAATAGAAGAACAAAAGGCATACGATGGTTACCAGTGCGGAAAGGCAAACTCCCAGTTGGTGAAGGATAAAATTCTTCAGAATAAGGGCAGGTCAAACACTAAAAAGTGTTGCCCTGACATGTCACGCAACATTACCTCCAGAAAACTATTTCAAGTAGAAATTTGATACCTACAAGAATACGGGTAGCAAATTCAGCTTGACTATGGGACCAACTTGCAAGAACTTTAAAAGCCACAGCCTACATGTAATCGTAAGGACTAATCTGTTAAACTAGCTGTTTTGACAATTAAATGCTGACAAAACTATGAATTCTCCCCGCCTTTGTTTTTCCCCTCTCTGAGAGGAACTATGTGAGCAACTATTGCTCAAATACCTACACTCAAGAGTCCACTCAAGAAGTGTGATGCAGAAGGTGACAATAGTAGTGTTTGACATAATTGCCATTAGATATCCCTAAATCTTACCCCAAGTGAAAAAGTAATTTCATTAGTTCCATTCAAAGCTGCTATCATTTTTACAGTAGGTACTGTGCAGTCTTCTGATAAGTGCCAGTTGACCCAAAATTTGCTCTAAAGGCTTTTACTGTATGCCAATGGTGATCTATCAAGCCTAAAGGATCCTAATTTTCCATTCTCCGCAGGAGACACTGCAATTTTAGCACCTTGCTTCAAACATTTAAGTAAAGAGGGAAGAAAGGCAATTCAAATGCTCAGCTTGATTTGATATAACAACCAGCAGAAGGAGGAAAACCATTAAGCTTTCCCCACAGAATCTCTTGTGACAAAAGGATATTGCACATTCACAAAGCATCTTCCCTCTTACCCTTCCCCTTCCCCCGAAAGTTACCAGGACTTTTTGTCCTTCCCTCCAACTGAGCAGATACACAAAGTACATCAACAGACATGTGGCAATGCAAGCTTCAGCAATGCAAGGGAAGTCTAACAATGTAGCTGGTAGAAATAGTGCTCCTCTCTCCGGCTCTATGGGGAACCTGAAATCTAGTAGACTAAGTCTAAAACGAAAGATGATCAGGCACTATTTAACATATGTACAGTGTTTACACTGTGACACACTTTCGAATTAAGTTCTATGTGGAGCTGACATACTAGATGGTATCTGACAACATGGTTATGTGAAAGCCACATGGAGATGTACTTCACAGTGCCCTGAATCTGTCAGATAACTCCTTCACAATAATGCTGGCCTCCAGCTTGAAACATGGCTCAAAAGTCATGAAAGTTGAGGTAATTACTCCAGCCTCTTCCCTTCTTTCAAACTAGCAACTCTATTTGTGGTTGAAATGGCTAGGCTGCTGACACAACTGTACTCATTTAGAAACCAAATTTTGCAGAATAAGTACAATTTTTTGAGAGAAAAATACTGCCACAATCAATCCTACCATTTTCTCTTGTAAATAAAAACAATTTTTGCATGTCTTTTGTGGCTGTGCCAACTGTAAAACACTATTGAAACATTCACTGCACACCACCAAAACCTTATGGAGTTTTTCATTCCAATAATTAAAATGTAGGGAAAAAGAAAAAAATTAATTTATCTTTAAATCCCTTTCAACAGCAAAGCCATCCTTCTCAGGAGCTGTAGAGAGCTAACTAAGCTCCTTAATTCCCTTCTGTTTAACCCACTCCTGAAGACTGATGCTCTAATGAGATATCATTAGAAGACTTTGTCCTTTGCTGTAAAGCATTAGAAACGATTCCATGGAACAGTCCAGGATAAAACGAACGTGTAACTCTTGTATAACTGGTTAACGCAATGCAGCTTTGGAGTTTGTATACTTTTCTACAACAGGCAAGCTACTGAATGACATGTCTGCCTCCAGGCAGGTCACAGAGATCAAAAAGACTCACCCAAAGAGAAGGAAACCTTGCCATAACTGTTGGGATAGCAGAAACCCAGACACTATAGTAGTTTATAAGTCTAGCACCTGGTTCAGCACTGATGAATTTTTTTTCTTCGGCTGCCTGCCAATGAACAAAAGATAATCTTGCACCTAACCAATCCAGACATTAAATGCACAGGAAACCTTATCTTCTGACTTATGACAGAAGATGACAAGCAGAGCTGGGGAAAATAAAGACGCACTGCCCTAGGAGCCAAGGGCAGCAACTCTTAAGTACAGCAGGATTTTTAACACCCAACCAACTCTTCATCTGGGCACTAGCAGTTGATTCATCTGCTTTGCCAGCCACAGATGTCACATTGGGGAAAATCTCACTTGGACAGTACAATACAGAAAAGAAACTTAAGACCACACAATGTTCTTATTAATTCTGTCTTGACACATATAAAAACAACACCTAAATCAACCTACATCTACCTAAACAAATCCTCAGGTGGTTGTTTCTGTTTTAGGAATGCCAAACTTGGTCAGTAACTATTCACCTCAAAATAATTTCTACAAACATCATTTAAGCGTCTACATAAAACATGCTCTTAATAAAAACCTTCGGAATTCTTTAATTAAAGAAGTTTAAAAACCTACGCAGAAAAAGAAGGAAACAAAACAAACAAACCAAGCCAAATCTAAACCAGACACAAATGTGTGAAAGAGATTATTTCCTGACCACTCTTCAGCCAGCAGATTGAAATGCAGCAGCACCTTGATTTAAGCACACATCATGCAGTTAAACACTGCAAAGTACCAAAGCTAGATTTGTGAGGGAAGACTTACCATGGCCATTTCTGGACTTAAATGAAACATATTCAAGTGGAAGGCTCTGCCAGTAGAGCTTTTTGTGTATGCAAAGTTCACCTCAGTTAAGTCCGTTTATAACAACATTCAAGTCTTGACTAACTTTATTTTAGTTAAATTATAATAGATTACTAAATTAAATGAAGACAGAACTGCTGACACAAATCCATCAGTACAAGAACTCAAATTCATTTACATGCAGGCTAACTGCAAGTACTTCATTTTACCTAAGTGACTGTACCTTAACAGTGATGTACACACCACACTCCATAAATAAGCTCTGCTGCAGTGTAATTTTGTTTTTCAAACAGCAGCCCAAGCAGTCTGAAGAGTTTCACACAGAGCGAGCACAGCATCCAAACAGGAGGAAGACCTTAAAAATGTTAACATTTGTTCACTGGAAAGTTTCCCCATCACTGCATTTTCCAGTAACAAAGATGTTGTCAGAAATGACAATTTTTCGTGTCCCCTGATGATGCCTTGCTAGCATTTGGTTATAAGCCATAAAGCAGGAATAATTTCAGCCTGTCAGGAGTCTAGCTAATGCCCAGTTTCCCCCTAGAGAGAATTCCTGTCAAACGTAATGAGAGCTCCAAAGGCCCTTTCTACAACATAATGAGCACTTAGGCCATGCTGGTGATCAGCCAGCAAAAAGCATCAATTTGAGCCTGGCTACACCCTTGGGGGTAGACGTCACCAGTTAATAAGAATTATGATTACTATCTGTCAAAAGCCTCCTCAGAACTTATTGTCAGCAGTGGAAATTTAGAAGAATGTCATTGTTAGGCTTTTTTTTTTTTTGCTTCCTGTAATCTAAGGCCACCTACATACTGAACTGCAACACCATTTGGCATCCTCACTGCAGGCATCTAAATCAATAGTCTTTAACATGAAGGTGCTACTTTTACCAGAAATTAGAATTACTTAACATGTAAAAGCATAGTATCTGAGACTCACATCCAGAAAAATGTGTTTATGCCTTCAAAAACCTATTCTTAACAGCACACACAGAGCAAGTGTGCACTATTCTCCCCAGCCACAACTAGCACAGATATAATGCTCTGTCATAAATCTCAAACACTTCCAAAGCATCACTGCCTACAGGGTGCATAATTCTAATTGCCATACATACAGAACATTAAACCTTCACACATATGTTAAAGTCAGAGTGGAAACCTTAGCTCTCACAAACTTTAATTCTGTGGGTTTAAATGATTTTATCTAAAGTTAATTCCTAGTACACGAACTGAAATCACACATTCTCTTCAAAGATCTCCTGAAAATAACATCCATTTTGCAGCAAATGAGCTTCCTATGCAGATACTGGCTTCCTCACAGGTTACAGCATGTCAAGAAGTTGTTGAAGAGAAAAAATACAAGAAAAAAAATCTCGAAAACACAAAGCTATGAAAAGTCACCTCACAGGAAAACTGACATTCTTCTAAAACACAAGCCACAAGAAAATTAGTTAAGCTACAGTACATAAGCAAGTCCAACACTAAGCTTACTGTTCCATCTGGCTATTTGGTACATTGTTAAAAAAAAAAAGAAAAAAAAAAAGGTTGTCATGATACTACTTCTTTTAATGGCATTTTGAATTGAAACAAGCATACCTCCAAAACCCAAAAGAACGCCTACCCAGATTCGCAGATAGAAAGCTATCACAGAATTACAATGTCAGCTTACCAAATATAATATTTTTAGGGAAAAACAAAACAAACAACAACAAAAAAATCAAAGAGTTCAGAGTTATAAAAGCAAAATTCAACTCTGTAATTCACTTGCTTAATGAATGCCTTTGAATATACTGAAGATCTGAAGCCTGAACTAATCAATTTCTTCGCTGTGCCCTAGCCGGTCAGCCATGCTCTTTAATTTAATGAAACAAGAGTTTTAGATGAAATAGCACATACACATCAAGAAAGAATTGTATTGTTGCACTTTGAAATGTGTCCAACTGTGCAACTTCATCTAATGATAATTTTTTTAAGAGGCCATCGATTTCTGAAAGACTTATTGTACTAGCATCTTGATGAAAAAGTGAATGTCAGCATATCTACAGAATACTTACACCCTGCCATTAATGCTTTATTTGGCAGACAATGACTACTCAATTGAGGGTCCTCTGGGCTGTGCAATCATTTAGCTTTTCTTCTCTTATGAGGTCCTTAGTGTCTTGTTCCAGTTCAATACTCTTTTTATTCACCATTATAGTGGCCATAAGTGTGAATTTTATGGGAACTTGCAAACTCATAGTCATAACTAGAGCTTTCCAAGTCACTAATCTCTTCATACCTTTATAAGGCAAGGATTTGAGTAACTATGACTACATATGCTACACAGACATTAGATCAGTTCTACATGTCAGAGCCTCTACCAGTAACAAAACAAACAAAAAAACCCAACCCAAGAAAACCCAAACTTGTAAAGTACTGAACTGCATTTCTAAAACGACAGATACAAGACCTTCCCTATTTATGCCAAAGTTTTTCAGGACCAATACCAAAAAGGCATTTAACCTAATCTACACCTCATCTGACAGGAGGCAGGCAAAGGTCTACTAATCAGGCTACAAATCAGGCTATTGATTCAGACACGATACAGTCATCTGAGCATAAACAGCAGAGCTACATTTAAATACACCAGACAGACTGCAGATTTTGTAGCTTAAAAAACAAAATGTCTTACCTGTTTGTGCATTTCAATGTTTAATCCATACGACATTTCATAGTACTGCAAATAAATGAGCATACATTATTTTCTTATGCTGACATACGTTGCATTAGGAGATATTTACTGAAATAAAGATAGAACCAAATATACTTACCATCACATAATGCCTCTGCATTTCCGTCTTTTCACTTGCCAGTTTCTCACATTCCAATTTAAGGCTACAAAATAGATCATGCTTTAATGTAACATGTCATTTTTTCGACATCTACCCACCCTATTTGTATTTTGACAGAAGCTGCTAATTAAAAAAACCTCAAACTAACTGGCAATGTAGAAAGACTTAATTCATACTTCAAATAAAAAGGCTGAAGAGGAAATGTAAAGTACATTTCATGGGTGCTGTATGAGGCCTGAACCATCTCCAGAACCTAAACATATCCACCTTCACACTTTGACAAATAGCTGCTATTAAGTGCTACAACTTACAAGTTACAACAGAATCTGAATTTCTCTGAAGTACTTCTCAGGACTAAAATAAATAAAATAAATTTCTTTCTATACAGTGTTTAGTAAACTACTGTGAAGTAACATCACTCCCATTTACAATTACAGCTTGAGTATAATTCCTACCTTAAATATACTCTAGCAAAGGCTACCTTGCCCAGTGCTTGAAAACTGGTAACTCTGACTATCATTTACTGGGAAGTTTCTTTTCCATTTTTGTTTTCATAAACAAAAGTAAGTTGCATTTGGCACTTGCACATCTCATCGCAAACAGTGGTATAATTCTGACTACTTTCGCTGAGAGCATCAACATTCCCTTTGTTTTATATCAAACTGATTTTCTTTTTAAAATGATACTTGTGAGTACCCTATGGAACAGTTAGTGTGCAAGCAGTATTTTTCACTTAAAATTAAAATACTGAATGTTTAGAGTTTACATTGTATTTCTTAGGCAATAAATAGCTTAAACAAGTTAATGATTTTTGATAAGACTACAGTATCATAGGTAAAGGAAGTGTAACTAAAAGCAAGTGATTCCCAAGTGGGAAACCTGTAAAGCTTTTACTTCTCTCCAATTATTCCAGGTGCACCTAAGTATAAAATTATGGAAGATTAACGCTCCTTAACACCAGTTGCCCAGGGTCAGAAAAAACCTGTACCCTAAATCTCTGACAGGACGTCAGCAGCAAGCACACACACCAACCACAAAGGTAAAGGGCAGCGCAGCAACGAGGAGGGCATCCCACGGCTTCCACAGATTCTGGCAAACTTTGTGTTACTACTCCAAGTACTTGTGTGCTTTAACCGTCCTCCCTGGCTCTTAACCACAGGACGCTGGCGTTTTATTAATTTTTGCATTGACACCACACACAAATAAGCAAACATGAGAAGTAGCCTCTTTAACGCGCTGTGCCACAGAATTTACGCAGGTCTTCTTTTGATATACTGAAATGACCCCTCCACATACGGACTCCCAAGACATACTATATATTTTCAAATGCACACAGGTGCCGAACGCTCCAGCTTCGACGGCACCACCCTTTCGCAGCTGCCCGGGGAGGACAGGCCCGCGCAGGGCACGGCCATCTCCCCATACGTGCCCCGTCCACCCGGCAGCCTCCCCCCACCGCGGACCGGGGCTGTCCACGCTCCCCTCCCCGGCCCGTCGGGGTCCCTCGGCGGGGCTCTGCCGCGACGCCGCACGCCACCGCCTGGACGCGCCCGTTCGCTGCAGCCCCCCGCGCCCGGCCGGTAGTCTCTGTTACGGCGCGGCCCGCCGGCGCTCACCTGTGGTACTGCGCCTGAAGGAACTGGAACTCTTCTTTGATGCGGTCCAGCGACTCCGGGATGGTGAATTTGAAAGGCTGACCCGCAGCCTGGTGCGGGGTCTGGCGCGGTGGCGGCACGGGAGAGAGATGCACGTTCAGACACAGCGCGGCCGCCCCGCGGGGAAGAGGAGGCGGCGCTGCCCATCGCGGCCGGGCCGGAGGGATGGAGACAGCGCCCGGCGCGGTCCGCCCCCGCCCCGGGGCGCTGCGCACTTGTTACCCACCTTCCCGTCCCTCATCTGCGGTGGGGCCGAGCTTAACCGCGCTCCGGCTCCGACCCACCCGCTCCTGCCGCCGCCGTCTACACGAAAGCGGGGCGTGCCGGCTCCTCCCCGCCGACCCCCGCCGCGGAGGCACACCCAGCCCCATTCCGGGCGCTGTGTTCGCCGGATGCTGCCCGGCCCGGCGGCGACCCCCCGCCGTCACTCCCATGGCAAATAAGTTGCCGACGCAAAAAAAAGTAGAGGGGACCGCTCCGGCAGGCAGAATGAGCCGCTCCACGGCGGAGGGAATGAACTTGTGAGCGCGCCTTCCTCTCCCTCCCCCCAGCTCCAGCCGAGTAAGCGAGTCGGAGGCGCGCTCCGGACCGCCCGGCCCTCGCCCCGCGCCCCTGACCCGCGGAATAGCGGCCCCAGTCGTACTTACGGGGTGCCGGCTCTGGGGGAACATGGCTCCGGCCGCGGCGGGTCTCCCTCGCAGCGCGGTTCTCGCGGCGAGACTGCCCGCCCTGCCCCGGCTTCACACCCGGTGCGCCAAGGGGACAGGAGCGGCGACACCCGCCGACGGCCTTCCCTCCGCCGCCGCGAGCAGGAGCGGGGCGAAGCGAGGCGCGGCTCAGTGCTCCCGCCGCGGGGACATCCCCCAGCCGCGGCGTCCTTTGTTGCTGTCGTTCCGAGGAGGGCTGAAGGTGGCCGGGAAAGGCGGACGGGCCGCGCCTGGGACGGTCACCACCGCTCCGCGCTCCTTCGGCGGCGCTTCGACCGGCGGGCGGCGCCCGCAACGCCCGGGCGCGGCGGGACGGGACCCGACGGGGCGCAGGGGGGAGGCAACAGCCACCCCTCAGCGGGAGTGAATAATCCCCTTCACGGACTCGCAAGTGGTCGATGCGATTGTAAGGCCGGAAACCCCGAGCGGAGGCGACTCCTCTCTCCACTTCTGCCCCTTGTCAAAAGGGTAAAATCCAGCCTGAGAAAGCGGGACGCAGTGTCAGCGCCGGGACGGTCGCAAGCCGAGGGGGCGAAAGAAAGTCTCCAGGGAGGGACGCGCTGCTCCCAGGCGTCGGCGGAGGGGCCAAACCACCAGCAAGACACAGAGCGATGAACAAGGGAGGAAGGCAGGAGGAGGAGGAAGGAGGCGGGCGGGGGCTCTTGCACAGCCGTCCCCGATCGGAGCAGCTCCAATAGCACATGCACGAAACGCTGGAGGACAGAGGAAAGGGTACCACACACGCAGCAGAGACTCTTCCGTTAGTTGCAAAGAAGTTCCTAGGACAAAAGGAAAGCAAACCCCTCAAGATGCTCCCTGGCCTTAGCGTCCAAGCAACCAGCCCCGTTGGAGAAGATTTGAGGAAAAAAAAAAAAAAAAAAAAAAAAAAAAAAAAAAAATAAAGCGTCCGTTTGAGGTTTAAATCAGACGGGAAGCTCCTTCGCGCAACGGCACCACTACAGCCTCCTCCAGGCGGGCGCGTATCTGGGAGCTGCGCGTCTCACCAGAGCCCCCCGAGCGCGATACATCGCGGCGACATCAGCAGCAGCATCATCCTCATCCTCGCCCTTGTCCGCGGTGGCCCGCCGATCCTCGTCAACCCGGGACAAAGTTCTCCCCGATTGAAAAATCCGAACTCGAGCGTACTGGAACACCACCGGCTTCCTTTCCCCGTCCCCTCCACGCCGGCCAAGGGCAAGGGGAAGCCGAGGCGGCGGCCTGGCGGGCGGCGCTC
>VZRS01008393.1:0-28978 GCA_013398055.1 Ifrita kowaldi
ATGGAGTCACCCCAAGACACATTGCTTCCTCCCTACCCACCTACCTACCTACCGAAAGAGAAAGAGAGAAAGAAAGAAAGAGAGAAAGAAAGAAAGAGAGAAAGAGAGAAAGAAAGAAAGAGAGAAAGAAAGAAAGGAAGAGAGAAAGAAAGAGAAAGAGAAAGAAAGAAAGAAAACGCTAAACCGTAAGCTTTTTTAAACATAATATATAACATTTTTTCTACATAACTTTTTCCTAGCAAAAGCCAGTATTAGATCCTTTAAGGAAAGAAGAAAAAGCATTTTAGCAACTAATTTGGATCAGAGATGGAATATTCATTGCCAGAGCACCACATAAAGGGACAGAGAGGCACAGACCAGTGCTTCTACAGTTTGGAAGTAGTGGGAGTGAAAAAAGCAGAGGAAGGAAAACTATTAGATGTGATCACAGAAATCACAGAACTCAGTCTGCAACTTGGGAGGGAAAATAAAACTAGCAGGAAAATATAGTAGAAGAGGAAATAACATGATTTGAGAACACAAAACACCCACAAAAAGATGAATAAAGCAGAAGCTGGTAAGAAATTAACAGTATGAGGTGCACATTTAGATCACAAAGGGTGAACATCCAGGAAGAAGAATAATTTATATTTTGTATTTCAGAAGGACAATCAAGCAAGATTGTGTTGACTTTATCCTTTCTTCTTCCCTGTCTTCTTTCTTCTCTACTATTTCTCCTTAACTTTTTCCACATCCTTTTGAAATTCCATTTTGGACAACTTTATCTTGTGATTCAGTGAAAATACAGTCTCTACATCAGCCTTGGGCCAGAAAGCTGAAAAGCAGATTTGACGAAGATGCCTGGGGTTGCTGGGGGACACCAAGTTGAACATGAGTAAGGAATGTGCTTTTGAAGCAAAGAAAACCAATAGCCTCCTAGACTGCATCAGGAAAAGCATTGTTACAAGTCAAGGAAGGTGATTGTTCCCATTAATCAGCACTGGAGAAAGAAACCTGGAGTCCTAGCTCCAGTTCTGGGATGCTCACTACCAGAGAGACATGGACACACTGCAACAAGTTCAGCAAAGGGGCACAAATGTCATCAAGGGGCTGCAGCACCTGATGTACAAAGAGAGGGTGAGAGAGCAGGGAGGGTGCAGCAGGAAAGGGAAGTCTCAGGGGTGCCTTCGCCGTATAGATACCTGATGGAGGAGAGTACAGAAGACGAATAGATCCTCTTCTCAGTGGTGTCCAGTGACACGACAAGAGGCAGTGGTCACAAATGCAAAGAAGAATGGTTAAACATAAGGCAAAACTAGTTTTGCTGAGGGTGATCAAGGACTGGCACATGCTGCCCAGAAAGGCAGCAAGGTCTTAATCCTTGGAGATATTCAAAATCTTCATGAGATACTGGGCAACCAACTCTAGCTGAACCTTCTGAGATTCTGTCTTTCTTTTCCTTTTCCTTTTCCTTTTCCTTTTCCTTTTCCTTTTCCTTTTCCTTTTCCTTTTCCTTTTCCTTTTCCTCATTGAACTTTCTTCCAATAAGTTTTTGATTTTCTAGATAAGCACGTGTTTAAATTGTATTTCAGCATGCTGTATCATGTGCCTAGAGAATGAGTCCTTCTTTTTTGTAAAAATAAATATCAGCTTCAACTGCATACTGGTTGCAGTATGCAGTATGCATACATACTGGTAGTGTATGAACTTTGAATAGTGAGAAGCTTTAGATTTTTTTTCTGTGAATTTTTTTCTGGATTTCCTCCAAGTAAAGAGAATAATCCAGCAATGGAGAAGTTTAAAATTTTTCACAAGGAATCAGCTTTTGTAAGTTCATTTACAGGGGTGGCATCAGTAGAAAGTGGAGGAAAGAAAACCCTTATAAAGTTGGCATTAATGGCTGCCACTCTACTTAATATTTTGGTAAAGAAACTATGACCTGTGCACAAAAAATGTGGAACTATGTTTATGGTTAGTTTGTTCAATAGAAATATGTAAGACTGTGACCTTTTTCTGTGTGCTCTTTTGGGGTAAACTGTTTGGGGTTTTTGTTTGTTTTTTGGTTTTTTTTCCTCATGGAGAGTTTGGAGATTTCTTTTGAATTAAAATCTGCTCCCTCAATCTCACTGTTTAAAGGACCTGTGATAACTAATATATGACTAGGGCACTTCAAATGAATGTATGAAGGGCTTAGTAAATAAGATACTGTTTTATTGAGGAACTGTCTTTATTTTTTCACATTAAAGTTCTTCAGGTACCTGTGTATGCTCAGAACTAACTCAGTGTTGTCATGACTCAGTGATTAATATGTATCTTTGGAATGGTAGGATCAATAAAATGCACACTTTTAGAGCACATTATCAGATCAGAGCACTCCAATAATAATAAGGTGACCTTTACATGTTTTAAAAAATGTATTTATGGCAATCAGCAGTTAAAGACCTGCTTGAGCTTGAGACAGCAGTTAGAACACTGTTTTCAAAAGCTACTAATGGCCTTAATTTTTGTAAATTTGTTTTATGTATTTCGGACCATTTATCCTATGACTCTGTGAAATTCTGTGAAAATTCAGTGGCAATGTGCTTCCAATTTAAATAGATTCATATGAAAAATGTAGTTCTTATTTTAAGTGTGCTACCTGATGATTTTGCAAGGGCTGATTTCCATTTCTTCCATGTACTCGGAGGAGCAAAAAATGCCCCTCTCCCTAGAATTCCTAATTCTATTAAGCAACATCATATCCTCTTCACTGACTTTTTAAAGCCATAAAGCCCTCTTATTTACACTTTCATATAATGTAGAATGTATTCCACAAATCTGATAGTCTTTGTTGCCTTTCTCTGTCCTTTTCTAACTCCACTATTAAGTTTTTAGAAGAGGTTTGCCAAGAACTTCATGCAACATTTAAGATGTGGTCATACTGCAGTAACACAATGAGGCTTCCAGTTTCATTCTCTATGTATTTCTTTATCATTCCTACTCTTCTATTTACCAGTCACTGAGCATGAAGTCAATGGGTGTAGATTTCAGAAAACAATAATTTTAGGATTTCTTTCCTGCTTAGTAATAGCTAATTTAGAAGCCAACCTTGGGCAAACTGGGTTATTTTACTCTGGAAAGATCAGTTGCTAAATCTGGTGATAAACTCTGTATAAGCTCTGTTTGATGATTAATTCATACAGCCCAGGTTTTAGACCAGACCTGTGTTTTAATTTCTCTCAATTCAAACTTTTTTACTTCTATTAAAATAATCTATGAAAGGACCTTCCCAGTTTGTCCATGGAAATCTAGTTTCTTTAAACTTCCCTGTATGATGCAGAACATAACACATGATCATTTCCTTTTTGCCACAGGGAAGTCCAACCCAGATTCGCCATTCCTAAGAGGAAGTGCTCCTACTATATCCTCTTAAATTGGTCCCATTTTGCATGAAATTAATTACTAAAGGTTTTTTGGGTACAAAGAAAGTGCCTGAGCAAGAACCAGAGTGACTGTGAGTCATGATTATAGCACACAGAGAAAAACATAGCTCCTTATTACTGAAATACTTTCTGTCAGCACCAAGGTCAAAATATGAACCTTTTCTCATGAAAGATGTATTTGGCTTCTCTTTTGTTATGAGTATTTATGCTCCAGGCACTTAGGAGACTTTACATACTGGAGACAGCTCCAGTACCTGATGACATTAATCCAGCTGTGCTGTTTTATTCCCAGCAGTATGGGCAGTGGATTGTCTGTTGAGATTCCAGACTGAGATGCAGTGAGGTGTTCTTTCTGCAGCTACAGTCACCCAGTAAGGAATAACAAAAGGATTTTCCAGTTATAAGAATTTTTATATATTTCAATTTGCAGAATTAGATACAGAATTTAGATGAATGCAGTAGCCAGTTTATCTACTCTAGTTTGTTATTGAGATAATAAATTAAGTTATTAATAAGTTTAATTTTTTTCAAGGTAAGATTAAAACATGTATAATGTGTCTATTCATTCGATGCATCACATGAAGGCATCCTGACAGTATGAGAAAACACTTCTCACTTTTCATCCTGTACTGCCAAGGAGCTTGTAAAAAGTATTTGTTAATAAAAATTGCTGTAAAGTTTTAATGTCCCTATAGAAAAAAAGTCATCAAATATTTGAATGCACCTAAGAGTTGAAGAACAGATGAGAACATAGACCATCAAGGCTGGCATTCTGTCTCCAATAATGAGCAACACCAGATGCTTCAGAGCAGATGAATGGATATTTTGGAAACACAAAGAAGTTTTTGCTGAGTAGATTTCTCCCTAACCTTACACACTCTTCATTGGCTTTGTCTCACAGTGGAATATTTATACATCCATCCATTTCTCTGGGTTTTTTTTTTGGTCAGTGTAACTGGATTTTCTTTCTACCTGTGGAGACATTCCAATATTCCTATTGATAACATCTTGGCAAGAAGTCAAATAGGTCAATTATTTGCACAGGACAGTTGAATTCTATGGGGAGAAAGACAAGCATACTTACAGCATTTCCAGTTTGGCTGGGTCCATCTCTGTGAACTTCAGATTGTACAGAATATATTTTTTAAAAACCCTAGAGAAAACTGGCTTTGAAATTAGCATTTTGGTACAAATATGCTATTTCTTTTTCAGGCAAGTGAATAATCCTGGATATTTTCAGTTTTTTCCAGACTAGCAAATTAAGTGTTTTATTGCTTTGTCAGTCTCTAATATAACTCCTCAAGTCCAATGTTTCATCGGATTAGGGTAAAATGAAGTATTTTCTGTTGAAATCTTGCCTGACAGTTTCTGCTAGTGTTGACTGTGTTGAAGAAATCTTTATATGAGGGATTTCTTGGAATTGTGTTATGGTGTCCCTCAAGTTATGGGTATCACCCAATTCAATTTAACTCTCTTTGGAGTCTGAAAAATCAGCAGCATCATACTGACTTCAAGTCATTAAAATTATGGAAACTGTCTTTGCTCCCTTCTGTAGAAAAATACTAAGAGGAATGTCTGGCAGATGCACGTGTTTCCATTCATGATCATCCTATACACGTCCTGCATTGCCTAGTTTTATATGGACATGTGGCTTGAAATGTCCACTGCAAAGAGAGAGAGGACCAGTCAGGAAAGGAATTCATGCAGCTCTGTTTTGCAAGTTGTTGACAGAATAGTTTGAAGGACAATCTTAGCTCTGGCTATGCAACCTCATCTGGTTTTCCAACATACAGACAGAATACCTTAATAAAATGGTAAATTTCAAGGGGTTTTCCAGGGTAGAAATCCAGGAGCTTTTCCTGTCCTGGATAATTTAGAAACTAATATTTTCTGTCCTACTGCCTGCTAATGCAATTAAATAAGTACAACCTTTGTTTCTGATAGCGTCTGTGTGAAAGCCTGGCTTTCTCATGGACGCTACAGGAAAACAGTTGAGAGATTTTGTAAACTATGGTATTATGATACCACGGAGAAAATATCTCAAGTAAGAGTTACTGGGTTCAGCCAATCCCTCTGGGGGGTGGTTGGTCAGAGAACCAATACCCTTATGTCAGTCCAGCGTGCTAAGGAATATAAGCGCATTTGTAATAATTTACAAATAATAATAATAATAATAATAAAGCATCGGTTTCTTCTCATCCTAAACCGTCCATGTTGCTTTTTTCCTCAGTCTCTGCTCACTAGCGACATTTGTTCTTTAGTTTGATTCCACATTTCATCCCTTGTATGAACTTTGATTACTTTTCAATAGATTTCATTTGCTGGATTCCAGGGCTGTTATGGAAAGAGAAAATAGTGAAAAGCCTTTGCAACATATGCATGGTACAACATAGCTGAGCAGAGAAAAGGTCTGGGCTCCTGGGAGAAATATCCCCCGTGGATGATCTCTTTTGTAAAGGGAACTGTGTTGGTGACACTCAGAGAGAACTGTGGCAGAAAGAGTAACTATTTGGAAATTGGTTTATATCAGATTTTAAAAAGTCTATAGGGCTTCTGGGCACTATTCTATGAGTATTTCGGCAAATAAAGGACTCAGCAGGTGTAAATCAGCATACAGCTCGCTCCAGCTGACAATGCAGTATAGCTACTCTAGCACTATACAGAGGAACTAATTTTCCTTCAAGTAATGGTTGTGTTTCCAGGCATAAAAAACACGCTTAGATAATTCAAAACTCCAAAAGTATCATTCCTTGAGACTAAGTCCTCAGATAACCCACCTTCTCAGACAACAGTATTAGTGAAAGAGGCAGAAGGAGGGAATTTCTGCTTGAACAGAGTTCCAGTTTATGGTGAAATCAAAGCAGCCCTGCTGGACGAGAGTCAGCTTTTTGTTGTATTTACTCTTATACTGCCTGAACATTTCTGCTGAATCATAGAGGCTTCCACTCATACCCCAGGAGTCACTCATGCAATAATTCAGAAAAAATGCCTTTTCATAAGAAAGGGAATGTTTGGAAATACTATACTGTCATAAAGCAGAGGCAGAATTTCCCCAGTGACTTCAAGTGCACACTTATTACTCTATGTACAGTTTAAATCATTATATTGTTATATTTTTTTTTCTGAAGGCTGCTGACTATTTGGTTTTTTTACTCATTTATCATTCTACCACTGCTTGGGTTGACAAAGTCCATTAATTCCTTCAAAACCATTTAAATTCATGATTTTACGACATGCTCTGCTTTATAGGACCTCTCTTTTTCTACTGCTTCCTAATAAAATCCTGCTAGAATCATTCTGATGAAAAGCTTCTTGGTATAATTTTCCAGTAGGTAGTTTCTGGTTTATCAAATTGAAACAAAAGTACAAGTATCTGTGAAATGGTAATATCAAATACTAGCTTACACAACAAACTTAATAATCCCCAAAGCTGTATCTGTGAGGCCTAAGTGGATGGATCTAATCAGTTTCTTTGCTTGTATCTTTGTTAGATCTACCCAGCTTCTTACAAGCAATGTACTGACAAGTTTAGCAGTGTTTGGATGGAGGAAAGCTCAGCTGAGGGATCCAGAAAGACTCTGTGTGGAACAGCCTGGAGAGAGAAATTTTCCAAGAGTTGTCAGGACAAAACCTCCTCCCAGAAACAAGCTTAGAACCTGCTGTCTCAGCAGTGCTGTCACTTCTTTCCCTTCCCTGTCCCACCACCCTTAACCAAAGCATAGGGACGTAGCACTGAGGTGTGATAAAGTCATAACCACACCTCGACGAGCACTCATTGATGACCACTTGTGAAATTTGTTCTCTGCGTTACCTAGGCAGTGCTGCCCCTGGCCTGTGACTGTGATGTGGAGCCCAGCTGTGTGGTTTGTAGCTGTGGGAAATAGTCTGAGAGGATAACTCCATCACCAGAGCAGGAGGAACCATGGCAGCTTTGCCCAGTACTTCGGAAGCAAAGCCTCTCAGGAGCACATATGGTCACATGCCTTTGGTTTGTTCCTGTGTATTTGCTTAGCACAACATTTCTCTTTACTTATTTGACAACCTTTCACCTGCATTGTCTGCATTATTTGACAGACTATAATAAAGGGGATGTTTTATTGACCTTTTGAGAGCACTTGAGCCCTGAAATGGAGGGCAGAAGACTATTAAACTTAATTCATGTTTACTGTAACAACAACTGTTTCAGCTGGTTTTTTAACAATATTTCTCTGAGCCATCAGTGCCAGGGCACTCCTAAGAAAATGTCTTTAAAAATACTTTTATTCTGAGTGGACATTGACGGTTTTAGTACCATTCCTTGTCAGCTTTCTGTCAGTGCTCTGTAACAGTAAAAAGCTTATCCTGGAAAACACGGGTGGCCTCTTTGAAGATAATGCCTCACTATAGACTCTGCATATTTTGAGTTCATCCCAGGAAGGAAGACTGGTTTCTTACATGTTTCAGTTAGGGGGTGCATAGAAACAGGCTATTCTATCACTTTGGCCAGACGGAAGAAAAAAAATAAAAAAGCCTGAAATGCCTGATGGTTTTATTTGTTTTGCCTGAATAATTAATGTTTATGACAAAAGATGACAATCTGGCATTTGGAGGTGGGTAGAAAGGTAAGTTGGCTGTTAGGCTGGCAGACAAAATGTAGGAGACTGCTTGTGGTGGAAAAGAAATATAACTTTGTAAAGGGGGTAAAGATTTAAGTGTTTTAGGGGAGCCAAAATCAGACATTTAAATAACCAAAGTGCTCGGGCACCAGGCAATCTTGCCAAGGCAGACACAGATGGCCTCATTCGTAGCCTTCCTTCCCTGCTATCTCTAGCCATGGCAGTGTCCAGCCTGGCTGGAGCACTTGGACTGGCAGGATAACCTTCCTCTTTTTATTCACTGGTAAGTGCAGAGCAACCCACAACAAGCCTGACATTTTGTATCTGGCATCAACCTTGATGAGAAGCTATTAAAGCAAAGGTGGCTGGTGGTAATAATGGACCCAAGTGAACCGCCATGGACAGGGGTTTGTGTGATTCCATGTGACTCGTGGGGCCAAGAGCTCCATGAGCCATGGCAGCAACCAGGACATCGGAAGTGATTATGCAGCACAGTAGTGTCAGAGTATGAATGCTGATGTCATGAGGCTTGTGAATAAGTGCCAGCAGTGCCAGATTTCCCTGCAGGGAGAGCACGTGCCAGGTGCCTCAGGAACTAAAACTTTTGGTCAAAAGGAAGATATGGAAGAAGATGCCCAGCTCTGGAAGGGGAAAACCAGATGAAACACATAATCCAGGAAACCTGATAAGCAAGAGGCAAAACTAAAAATGCTTTGGATGTTTGACTTCACAAGAGAAAACACCAATTTTATTTAGAAAGGAAAGGAAAAGGTATTTCCCTTGAAAATAATTTTGTTGAAACACTTTTCAGTCAACCTGTCATACCTGTGAGACCTCAATTTGCTATTATGCTCTCTTTTTGCAGAGAATGGTGGGAAACAAGTTTCTCTTCTGCAAGAATATTCAAGCACTTGAGATACTGTCTCATTTCAAAACAGAGCAATTGCAGTTTTTCAGAAAAGGGAATAACACAATTCAGGAACGTACAGCATCTCCTCTTTCTACCAGGTTTTCAGTCTGTTGGGGTTGCTCCTGGTCAGAGCCTGCCCCTAGGAGGCACAAGAAAATTCCCAGTGAAAGCCCAGACTGCAAGGCTGGCTGAATTAGAAGGTGGGAAATCCCACCTTCTTCCTTCTCTGGACAGGAAAAACCTGTGTCTGGAAGTACCTGGGAGTCCTGATGCCAGGTTGGGCTGCTCTGGCGCCTGGGACCACTTGGCTCTGAGGTAACTGAAGAGCACCTGGCCTGAACTTCTCGGCCTGGTTCTGGGATGGGCATGGTACCTGCCAGCCTCAGAGGCCACACAGCAAGCAGAAGTGGTAGGAAGCCCATTAGCAAGGCAGGGGATGATACCACATGCTGCCAGACCAGTACCTACATCTTCACCTGCAGCTGACCAGTGCATATGGGATGATTAGTCAGGCTTGAACTGCTATTTCTGAACAGAGAAATATTGTCAGAATGTTTCTGGCTTGCTTTTACTTCAGACATTAGGAGGAGAGAGATGGAAAGTGTTTGTGATAGAGCCTTGTCAAAGCATTATTGAATGATTTCATGTTTTCAAGGAAATAATTCCCACAAGGATCTCCTTTTTATCACATTAATCATTCACCAGCACTGAGGGTATATCTATGTGATGAAATGCAGTACTGTGCAGAAACTGTGATGGAAACCAGTATGGTTCCATCCAGAGAGCAGGCGCCCTGGCTAATTGTGGGAGCTGATATATGTACATACAGCAAGAGAGAACACTTCATGCACATGGGGCTTTGGGAGCTCCTGAATCTGGCTGAGAACAGTTTCTAAGATATATGCAGAGGAAAGAGAGAGAGTGAGGCTGAACAAACACTTAAATCACAGGGCATTACAGACTAGCTACAGACACACATTGTCCCAATGATGTGAAAGGAATTTCAGTGGCTCCCCAAGACAAGAGTGGAAAACCATGCCTGTAGATCTTATAGCACATTTTCTCATGTTGAATGAAGAAAGAACTGAGAACTGCTGGTTGTATCCTCTTCGTCAACACTTTCAGCTTGGTATCCTGCAGAGAAGAACTCCTTTCTCTGGATTTTTTTCCCAAGGAGTTTTAATCAGTGGACACAGATGCTGTGGCTAAAGCAGGTATGACTGTACCTCTAATAATGCAAGGTAGGTTTGTACTGTCATTGGGAAGAGAAGAGACCTGGAAACTGTGAAGGACTGCTGCATCTAAGAGGACTTTAAACACAATGAGGCAAATCAGGCTAAATTGCCACTGTAAAGTTTGCAACAAAGCTATGTAAAATTCTGACATCAGAGGATGGTTACAAGAATGAAACTATGGTGTGCATAACTGCAGAGTGTACTGCAGAGTCCTTCACAGGCATACTGTGTCAGAAAATGCTGATAGTAAAATTGCCAGCGCCTTCCAGAGAGATGTTACTGTTAATAACAGGTTTGCTGTTGCTAGCAAATTTCGCATCTTTATTCCCCATCAAACACAAACCAGAAAACATGTAAACTATATCTAGACAGAAGCAGTGACTTCTATTAGCAGAGCACTCATGTTAGCTAACTCCCACACCTGAAATTGTTCTGGAAGGCTTACATTTTTGACAATATTTGTCACTCTTCATGTACTTGGTGTATGGAATTGAAGTGAAGAAAGTTTGTACATCACTAGCAGTAGTTGATGAGAATAAAGGTCAGCAAAACATGAAGGCTGAAACTACACATACTAAAATCAGCAAAACCTGACTCACTTCACCCAACTCACTTCTGGAGGCCCTCCCACAAACATTTGCATCTGTCAGAGTTTCACTTTTCTTGTAGAAAATACTGTTTACAGAATAAGTAAGAACGAATAAATCTGGAAGCATATAATTAAAGCTGTGATCTGTTTCTTTACTCATGTAATTTTAATTTCTCATTCTTATTTCTAAGGGGCAAGTGACCACTGTTTTAATCTCTTTAACTTTGTTCTTTTTACCCCAAAGTGGAAGTAGTTCTGTAGCTATATGCAGCTGTTATACATGTTCTCAGATGTGTGTTAACTTTCTTCAGGTAGATTTATATCAAAATACTGGAGAGCTCTATAATTTTTCACATAATACAATTTATTGCAGGCAGGGAAAAAAATGATATAGAGGGAACCCATGTTGGATTCCCAACAGGGTGTTGTAACTTTCCTACAAGCATATATAATTTACTGGAAATTAGTATTTTTATATGCTGGAAAGCAGCCAGAACTAGTATGCTTTGTTGAATAATGTGCTCTGGTTCTGTACTTATAACCTATGATGAACTGATATCTGATGAAAAAAATGGAGTATAGCCACTGGTGTGCCAAAAATACAAACCCCATGTTCACACATGGGGAAGAGAATGGGTGAGGACTCAGAGAAGAAATCGGAGGCTATGGGGAATGGAAATGGAAGCAGGGAGGAAGGGCTGGCTGGATAGTGCATGGTGGCACGATGTGTGGGCAAAGGGAAATGCTGGGGCAGGGCTGGCTCAGCAGGGTGAGGGCAGAGCTCAGAGTCAGGACCCAGAGAGGAAGGGGCAGTAGGGGAAAGATGTGGTGGGGAGATGTGCAAGGGGCTGTGCCCACCTGTACAGGATGTGAATCTGCCATTAGAGACCTCAGGATAACACATTTGGTCTCCTGACACTTCTTTCCCTCTGAGGGTTAGATGTTATAATTTTCACACTGATTCAGCTGGATAGGAATAGTTTTGGTTGTCTATGCCACACTGGGATTACTTCACTGGTTATGACACAGCAAATCTTCTTAAGTAAAAGCTTTTAGTAAGGGAAAACCTTTATTCCAGTATGACACTGTTTTTTAAACCAATGAAAAGATGCTCTTCCTATGCAAGATATAAATTTTTATGTATTTCTGTCTGCCTCACATTAGTGAACTTATATGACATGGTGAACAGTGAACTTCTATGTAGACACAAATGTTCATGGCCATTCTCTCCCATGATTTATAGGGGACTGGAAATCCTTCGTCTGTGGGGAAACTAGCTAGTGGAAGAAGGGCTCTGGTAAGAAGGTGTTGACAGAAAACTGACACAAATAAATTCTTCTGCAATCTTCCCACAAGGTGAACAGGATTTTTTTTCCATCCAGAACACATGCTCTTTAATGCAAGTCCCTAATGGGAAGGTGGGAAATAAGGAAGCTGGAAAGCAGACTTAGTACCTTTCTCTGCATGTGGTTTCAGTCCTTTTCATGTTGTTGTAGTTATTGCATTTGAATTTGCTGTCCTGCAAAGAGAATATGTACCTCCCCAGTGACAAGTAATGGAGATTCTCCATTTAGCCCAGCTGGGAAGGTTCAGTGCTTCTGCAGCCAATGATTACAGGTTTGCTCTACTGTGTGTAGCTTAGCAAGTTATTGGTTTTTTCTTTGTCTGTGGAGAGCCTGGATCAGTATAGAAACAGAAATTGTTGTATACTGCTAGCTAATAATTGATTTTTTCTGTTCATTTGAGGGGAAGAAATAAAGAGACTATAAAGCTTCCTGGTTTTTCTTCTTCTGAAGCAAACCCTCCCACTATGTAATCTGACATGAAATTTTAAACTGATTATGAAGAGAGAAGAAAAAAAAGCATTCCAAAATAGCCAAAATGAATAACAAAATACAAAATGTAGGGTGGCTGGTGACAAAGAAAAAAAGAAAATATTAAAGTGCAGACTAATGGTGGTTAAGAAGACTTGAGCTGCAAAAATGGTAGCAAGGGTAGGGGGGTGTGTATTTGTTCAGTGTCCTGGTGTTAAAGCCGCAGTGTGCAGAAGCAGAAGATCAGGATTCACTGGCCTCCCAGGAAACCGGAATCCACATCAGCTGCCTGCAGCAACGTGGGAAAGGACTGCCCAGCACATGTAAGTGAGATACAGCATTGCACTGGAAGCTGGGAACCCAGGTTCATAGTTACTCTGCCAGCCTCAAAAGCAAGGATTTAAGCAAAGCATTTATTGGTTTTGATCCTTGTTAAAGGAACAGAATAAATTAAGGAAAAAGTGGAAAGTCAGCAGTATAATCAGTCCTATCTTGGACAACGAGGATTTGGGAACCTGCTGAGACATCACTAAACCCAGAGCTCCGAGTGTTTTAGAGACTTATGATGGAGACAGTTACTGGTTATCACTGAAAGACTGAACTGTTTAAATGTCACAGAAAGACATTCTGTCAAATTTTAATTCAGGAATAGCATAAGATGTGAGTTATTGAAGTTTTTATTATGAGGAAACAAAATATCATGGGCAGTGCATGACTTTCTTTAAAATTAGAAAGTATCAAGAAAAAATAGAAAAAAACTTGGAACAAACTGCATTTCACATTATTTTGATTTAAACATTTTGTAACACTTGATGCTGTACTGTAAAATGTTTTAGTTTTGGTAAAGTCTTACTTTTCAACAAAAAAATAAACCTTTAAAAATTGTTTGCAGGATGTTTATTTAATAAGGTTTAAATGATCAGTGTAAGTTTTTATACCTCTTTCTTTATGAAAGGAAAGCAGAACATTAAAAAAGGTGATCACGATTCCCTGTTTATCATATGCAACCAAGAAATAGTGTTTATACTAGACAATTGTAGGAATAATTAGTGTTTATAATAGCAATAATCACTGGCTTAAATCAACTCAGATGTTTTTTTAGTGTGTAAATCATTTTGCCCAACTCCACCAGAGGGGACTTGAATCAAGGAATAGTTCAGAATGGACTGCCCATTGCTAATTGGCTTTACAGGGTGGATCCAGATGTATTCTTTGGTTTCTGTTGCCACATGGCAAAATGTTGTTTCTGCATTTTTAACTCCATGCATGTGAAAGGTTTTAGTTACTTATTGTCCGTTTGTCTCAGTAAAACAATGAAGGCTGCTGATCAGGGTGGGTTGTGAAGAGTGTCTGCTGACAGAGTCATTTTTCATACTGAACAGCCGTTTGGGAGAGAAAAGAGAAAGAGAAAAAAACACGTTAACAGCTTGCAATGTAACTAGAATTCCCTGTTCCTTTGCTAGTTTATAGTGGGTAAATAGCTTCTAGAAACTCATTCCCTTTGGCCTCATTCCATTGCTTCTTGAGCTAATAAAAATGTTTGCAGAAACAGCAGGGGTTGTAATACCTGTTCTCTTAGTTCTTCACTTAATGCAGTCTCTTACTGTTCCTAATATCTGTAATTATAGAAGGATTGTTTATGATTTAATAGCTACAGATTTTTACTGTTGTTTTGATAGCATAATCATATTTTCCAAGGTCTACAACTTGACTATCAACTTTCCTTTGTGTTGGAATCTTGACCTCATAATTTTTAAATTGTGAACAAATGGTTGCTTTTAATTTTATACAGCTGATTAGAATGGTCTGATGAGGTGCTATTAGTACAATCTCATTTATAGTTATATTTTTCTGTAAAGCTTTGGGAATGGAATGCACTTTACTCCAAGGGCTGATTTCTTAGTCTGGAGAGGTTGCGAAGGCTCAAAGCTGTCCTGTGGTGCACTCCCATCCAGAGGCACTCCTCTGGCAACTCAGGCTTGGGCAGAGCATGATTTCCTGCAAGCACTGTCAGATACTTGGTGCAGAGAGAGCAGATGAAAAATAAACTTGAGCTAATGATACTTGGGTTAAATATTTCCCAGTGGTAGTAGAAATCCCTTCTGTTCACTTGGACGCCTTCCTGCCAATGAACTCCAGGCATCTTTTCAAACTTAATACTGGATTTGAATATGCACACATTTTAAATGCTCCGCCCTCTCCCACCTTAGGAACCTTAGAAAAGTGGTCATGATATGTCATAATTAGACTTTTCTGTCTTGCCTGATTATTTTCTCTCAGTTGTTTCTCTCTGTCTTTCAGCTGAAGGATTTTATTTTTCCCAGTTAGAAGACTCCAAGTCTGTGATTTTCCTTTCCTACATAGCACAAGTAATTGTTTATTTTCACAATGTCTCAGCTGATATTTGCCACCATGGGATTTACCTTTTCCCCCCTGCCCCTTGTTACTTTTTAAGTTTTTGTGCAATTGAAATATTATTTGTAATTTCCCAGCTAAACTGTTCAGCTGTTCTTTCATACCACTCTCACAGTAGTGGTCTTAAATTCCTGACTGACCCACCACTTCTTTTTCCATATCTATTGTCATTGGTCAATTTGTGATCAAAGGCAGAGAAGCCTTTTAAAATAACTTTTCTGACATATGTTAGGCTGGTGTTTGGAGAGATTAAAAACGTTCTTAAAATGTAGTTTGAACTCTAGGACTGTGCTTGACAGTAGTTATGTTCTTTGGGAAAATTTGCAGTTTTAGTTTGTATTTGACTGCCTTCATCACTGGATACTCCAAAGGACCATATTGTACTGCACTCTCACAAAACAAAGAAAGCAAGAAAATTCAGGTTCCTGCCTGCCCACTGGCAGTAGGAATGAGATCTCTCCTGTACTAAAGAATGTAAGTAATTGTCTATCAGATTGGACCTTAGTCTACCATCGGGAATGCTCTACTTCTGACAGCGGCACTAGGAAACTCATTCTAGGGTCAACATGAGAGTCTGGCCACCATGTGATCATTCCTCTTGTATACCACCAATATCAAATTTAAATAAAATAGGGAAAAAGAAAAAGTAAAAAAGGACATTTCACTTTTCATACTGCTGTGAATGTAAAATTTTACATCACTGGAGTTATAAACAACAAAAATCACCATTATTCCTGTAGCTCTTCTCCAGAGCATGTTTTTTATGTGAAACTACAAAGTTAAACTGAGGAAAGCATTGAAAGCAAAAGAAAACTATTTTGAATACTTACCATTTTTCTACATAATCTTAAATAGCACTCAAAGTTTCAAAACTTCCCTTTGTGACATCCCATCTAATCATGAGCATCGTTGAGCAGAAAATTATTATTTTCGGATTTGGTGACAGTGCTACCAGTGCCTGAACTTTACCTTCTTCAATATGTAGCAAAAAAACATTTGGAGGGACTTTGCAAGTCTTGGTAAATATGTTCTAATCTTTCCAGCATGTATTATGTGTTTCAGAAAAGTTATTATTTGTCTCTGGTTTTTCTGATAGTAGCAGCACCCTTATCCTGACTAGACTCTGCTGTGGTAGGTCATTTTGGCTTCACTCTCTACCTGCTGCTCTCACTGAGATGTCTGCACTAGCTTGTCAGTGCCACAGAATTTCTCTGCACATGTACATGTAGCACTGAAGAACCTTAAACCATTCTCTTTCAGGCAACTTCTGTACAAATAACCAGTGAGAAACCTGAGAAGCCATGGGAACTTGCTTCATAATATTATCTGATATCAAAAGACAAAACCCCATGCAACAGTATTAAAATGGTAAGATAAAAAAGCAGTTCTTTATTGGAAACTTCCAGGTGTGTCCATAGTTATGGGCTATAGGCACACATGGTATCGAATTTCTACAATTTTTATAAGTTTAACAAATTATCATATCTAGCAAACGTTGTCCAATTAGAAGAGAAGTTGATTATGTAATTTTTCCCCGGGTACTGCCCCACTGGAGTTGGTCCAGGGCTTCTTTGCCCCACTCCTTTTTGTGTCTTCTCAGATTCTGATTAGAAAACAAAATGTTCTTTTTGTAGGTCCTCTACCTCAAAATAAGACTAAAAAGTATTTCAGGAATGTGTTATAAGGTTATCTTATTACTCTAAAATTTAAGAGAAAGGGTAGGAAAAATATCAGGAGGTGTATGAGCATGTAATAATGGTCTACAAAGCTACAAATACATGAAAAATATATAAAAAGCAAAAATCCTTAGGCATCAATAAAAGGTGGGGGATATAGGCAGGACTAGGAGCTGTACTGGGCACCAATCAGCTGGATGTGCTGTGGTCAAAACCCCTTATTTTAAGCATGTTCCAAATTAGCATTTTGTATGTACAACTTGAACAAAATGTTTGTCTTTCTCACCCATTTCAGAGTTTCAGGCCTCCTGCAGATTTTCTTTCTTGCTGCAAGAAAGTAGAAGCTCACTGAGGTTGTGTCAATTTGTGAATTTCAAAAAGCTGGTTTCAAAAGACAGGCATTTCAAATCCCCATGCCAAAAATTCTACCCCTTCCAATGATAATATGTGTAAAATGAAGCAAGGTAGCATACTTATACCAGCCCAGAAAAATCGCTGATATTTTCTGTTGCCCAGTTTTTTTTGGAAGAAGCAGTATTTGACTAATATTGGCCTTATCTTAGGAGAGTCTATTTTTCAAATATATTATCTGATCAATTTCAAAGGCTGCCTCATAAACTATGTGATCATTTTCCTTGATTCTATCCCAGACTGGTGAAATCTGTGTTTAATAAAGAAGTGATGTATGAAGAACCAAAAGAATGCTTACTCAAGAAGCATAAATCCTTTGCCCAAGCTTCTAGACAGAGGAAGAACAAATAGCTATGATCACCACCTATATGAAATGAAGAATTTTGCTGATGGAAGAGAAGAGAAAGACAAGACAATCACAGCTCCATTTTGAATCAAAATATTTGCTTTATTAGCTCTAGTCTTTTGATGTTTTCATTTTTCCATAAAAGATTAAATTTTATGGAAACAATAGTTTTCTAATTAGTTCTAAACCCAAAATGAATAACTTTATGTAACCAAATAAAGTGGTGTTGAAATCACTGTTTCTACATCCTTAAATGTCTACCACTATGTAAATAAAACAAAATACTGTGGTGGAAGAGATTATAAGCAAGATTGGTTGTTAATTTAGAAACATACTGAAACGTTTAACAGCTCGTAAATCTAGTTTCGGGTTCCATTATTACCTGTAACGTGCTATTAATTAAAACAAATGTTTCTCATAGGTAACTTTGACCCACATATTTTGAGCCACAACTTAGATAGCTGTGCCATTCATCTGACTGTTTGCAAGTGGAAATTTGATTTTCTTTTCTCTCCTGATCTCTGATCAGGGTATTATACTGGGTATCATTTGACCTTTTACAGAGAAATGGATTTTTTTAATAGGAAGAGTGAGATCTAGAAAAGGCAAAACATTTCTGTGAAATTATTTATTTTAGAAATTCTAATGGGAAGAGTTGTACTTCACATCTTGTGCACTAGGCAAATTTCCAGTTCTGACTAGGCCTATGCAACATTTGTGTGTTTGCCTTTGCAGTTACACAGGTAAGAGGACAACCTCTGAATCACTTTGTTTCTGAGATCTGGGACAACCATTGTGCAAAATAATCCCACGTAGGGAAGACCAGACCATCTGGTTTTCCCATCTGTTCAGCTCCCACAGCCTGAGACACAGTGCCCAAAGAATCAAGCCCCAAAATTTTAAGTTTCAAGGCATGTTTTCAGAGTTCAGCTTTTGGGTCTGCAACATCTTCTACATCTCACTTGTCTCAAGCATGGTCTAGGAAACTTGTGCTTGAACCTGAGGAAGCAAATGGGTCTTGAAGCCCAGAGTATTCATTTCTGGAGTATTCACCATGTTCATACTGCCAGCACATCATTTTCTATCATGAGAAAGAAGATTCAGATTAATAGGTCTTATTAATACCATTCCTATGGCTCACAAGTGAAAAACAACGACTTAGGCAAGAAGCATGTTTGCATCCAAGACACCAGAAGAACCCTGTCAGATACAACACAGCAGGTCTGTGTCCTTGGGCAGCAGCTTGACCATCTGAAATAGCTTCATTCTCCTGAATTGTGTCTCTGATGAGGAGTGCACGGCCTGCAGTGCAGTTCATCTCGAGGTGGACATTGATGGCTCAGCATCACTGCAGACACCTGGCCAGCCAACAGCAGTGTTGACATAGAACCAGGCACCCGTGATAGACCACCTCAGCTGTGTCCCCTAACTTGGAGAAAAACACCTGCTTTGATAGTCAAAAATTTAGGTGGTTTAGCCTCATTAGCAGCCCAGGATTTGGAACTCATTCCACGAACAACCTCACTGTTTCAGTGTTTCCTTATGGAAATATTGCAGGCTTTTGGTTCCTTGAGCTTCCTTCAGTTTTATCTTTCCCCTCCTGAGCCATTTCAGTGGGAAAGCCTAATGACTATGTGTCCATGTGCTTGGTGAAATTGTGTTAGCTGTGTCCCTGTCTTGCTTTCCCAACTGCTCCAGTCCTCCTTGAGGCCTCTCCCAATGGGAATACACCACACAGTCTTCAGGAGACTTATCTGAAAATAGAGGGATGAAATTCTACCCTTCCTCTTTGCTGTACAAGTCCTTACTCTATACTGGAATACACATGGGTACACCAAAATATGCCTTTATTAAGTAAACATACTTAAATACCTCTCTGAATCCTTCTTGTTCTCCTCCCTGGATGGGCCTAAATTTACATTTCTTACGGAGAGCTGATGTTGAGCAATAGTGGCAGCTTCCTGCTGTAATTATAAAAGAATATAATGACAAAGAAATGAGGAACAAGGAAAGTATCCCAAGGGCCATATGGCAGTAATATGTTCTATGAATTGATTTTCAAATTATTTGTAAGGAGGAGGAAGGATAATTAAACTTGTGCATCTTTATTTCTCTACAACATAATCCCAAGGGCTAGTTTAGGTTACTCACAGTGTCATGCAACAGGATTTTGCTTCGTACCGGATTAGATCTCACAGAACCACAGAATATGCTGAGCTGGAAGGGACCCACCCAGATCATCAAGTCCAGCTCCTGGCCCTGCACAGCACCATCCCCAAGAGTCACACCATGTGCCCAAGAGCATTGTCCAAACACTTCTTGAACTCTGTCAGGCTTGGTGCTGTGGCCACTTTCCTGGGGAGCCTGTTCCAGTGCCCAACCACCCTCTGGGGGAAGAACCTTTTTGTAACATCTGACCTAAACCTCTCCTGACACAACTTCAGGCCATTCCCTTGGGTCCTGTCACTGTGTCCCACAGAGAAGAGACCAGTGCCTGCCTCGCCTCTTCCCCTTATGAGGAAGTTTTAGACTGCAATAAGGTCTCTTCTCAGTCTCCTCCAGGCTGAACAGACCAAGTAACTTCGGCTGTTCCTCATACAGCATCTTCTTAGTCCTCCTTTGGGTGCTCTTTAATTTCTTAATGTCTTTTTTATATTGTGGCACCCAGAACTGCCCCCAGCACTCGAGGTGAGGCCGCCCCAGTGCAGAGCAGAGCGGGACAATCCCTTCCCTTGTCCGGCTGGTGATGCTGTGTCTGATGCCCCCCAGGACACATGTGGCTCTCCTGGCGGCCAGGGCACGGCGGATGCATATTCAAATTTCCAGCGACCAGGAGCCCCAGGTCCCTTTCCGTGGCACTGCTTTCCAGCCTCTCATTCCCCAGTCTGTACATCCAGGGTTGCCCCATCTCAGGTGCAGAATCCAGCACTTTCCGTTGTTGAATTCCACATGGCTGGTGATTGCCCAGCCCTCTGATTTGTTGAGGTCTCTCTGCCTTCGAGGGAGTCAACAGCCCCTCCCAGTTTTGTATCATCTGAGAACCTGCTTAGTATCCCTTCCAGTCCTGCATTCAAGTAATTTATGAAGATGTTGAAGAGCACAGGGCTGACAATGGAGCCCTGTGGAACCCCACTAGCGACAGGTCACCAGTCTGATGTCACCCCATTCACTAAATTCTTTGTGCCTGACCCGTGAGCCCATTGCTCACCCATCACATGATGCGTTTATCCAGCTATGAGCTGGACATTCTGTGCAGAAGGACACTAGAATAGAAAACTTTGTTGAAATCCAGCAAGATTGCATCAACTTGTTTCCCTTGATCAGCTAGGTGAGTTGCCTTGTCATAAAACGAAATCAGGTTTGATAAGCAGGACTTTCCTCTCATGAAGCCATCTCGGCTTCAGGCCATCAGGCTCCATAGATTTGTAGGGATCCAGCTGGAGGCCCAGGCTGACTGGGAGCTAACCATTCCTGCAGTCATGGTTCTCCAGCTCAGGGCACTGAGACCTTCTTGGTCCATCTGGTGTTGATGACAGAGGCAAAGAATACATTAAACCTCTGCCATGTCAATGTCCCTGATTGTGAGGAGACCACTCTCATACTGTAATGAGCTGCTGTTAGTTTTACACTGCCTGTTTCCATTAATATATTTGAAAAAACTCTTTTTATTGTCCCTCGCAGTTTTGGCCATCTTCAACTCCAGGTCTGGCTGCCTGAATTTCCTCTCTGTATCCTTGCCATGTCACCTGGCCCTGCTTCCACTGGGTATACACCTTCCTTTTCGCCTTATTTCCAAGAGAAGACTCCTGTTCAGCCAAGCTGGCCTTCTGCCTCTCCTGCTTGACTTCTGACTTTTGGGAATTGCCTGCTCCTGTGCCCTTAGGAGGTGATGTTTAAAAAGTGACCAGCACTGATGGACCCCAGCACCTGCAAAAACATTTTCCTGGGGGACCTTACTTCCTAATTGCCTGAGAAGCCTGAAGCCTGCTCTCCTCATATCCAGAGCTGAGGTTTTTCTGGCACTTTTCCTCCTGTTAACAGAGATTTTAAACTCGATTTCTTCATGGTCACTGTGGCCAAGACAGCTGCCAATCTCGCTCACAAGATCCACTCTGTTGACAAGCAGCAGATCAAGGAGGGCATCTTTCTCAGTCGCCTCCCTTAGGACCTGTTCCATAAAGTTGTCATCCAGGATTTTTGGGAATCTCAGAAGAAAATGAGACAAAGAAGTCCTCTAAAGTGGATGACAACTGCATCAAAATCACAGTGAAGAAATATCTGCACTTCACTGTTGACTGTACAAGGACCTCAAAGTTTTGGAGGCAGCTGGGTAAGAAAGAAGACAGAATAGTAGAGTGGAAGGCAAATAATAAATATGTACTTTCCTGGTTGTGCTACACTAATGTAGTTGCCACCAGGTTAAATCACATTTAAAGTGTCACTTAAACCACATTTCAAGTGTCGTAGCTGTCTTTTTGCAATGTCTAGAATGCTGAGAAATGCAATTTAACTTTAATAAATTCATAACTTTATTGTCATCTGCAGCAAATCTTAACTGACTCTTCAAGGTTCCTCTTCAGTTCCCTACAAATGATTATTTGACTGCCTGTCTTCTAACCTCGATCTATACAGAATTTTAAAACAATAAAAATCATTCAGATTGCTGAGTCTATGATAAGAGAAACATTTCTATAAAGTCCTCAAAGTACAGATTGCCTGTCCTTACGAATTCTCTTGCTGTCGTGGTTTAACCCCAGACAGTAGCTCAGCCCTATGCAGATGCTTGCTCACCCCCACCCCATGTTGGGATGGAGGAGAAAATTGGCAGACTAAAAGCAAGAAAACTCGTGCGTTGAGACAAAGACAGTTTGTTAGGGAAAGCAAAAGCTGCACATGCATGCAAGCAAAACAGGGAATTAATTCATTCAGCACTTCACATGGGCAGGCAGTTGTTGAGCCATCCCCAGGTAAGCACAGCTCCATCACGGTGACTCCAAACATCCTTCTGCCTTCTTCTTCCCCAAAGCTTTATTTGCTGAGCACGATGCCATATGGTCTGGAATATCCTCTGGTTCAGCTGAGGTCAGCTGTCCCAGCTGTGTCCCTTCCCATCTTCCTGTGCACCCCCAGCCCACTTACTGGTGTGGTGGGCTGAAGAGCAGAAACAGCCTTGACTCAGTACAAGTGCTGCTCAGCAATAATGAAAAAAATCACACTGTAACTTGCACAAATCCAAAAGACAGCCCCATACCAGCTACTGGGAAGAAAATTAACTCTATCCCAGTCAATACCAGCACACATCCTTATTTATAAGCATGATTAGTCATTATACTATAGGGCCAAACTACATGGATTTGAACAGCACGCCACGTATGTGTAGAAGAAAGTGACATAAGACTATATAGCTGTGGTTACAGTTGATAAAGCTAATCCTCCCTGGAGATTTTTATTCTAGGAAAACAATTATGTACACTAAATAAGCCCATACATCCATAAGGCCTTTAGAGAAAACTTGCTATTCATTTTGAGGACAGGCTCTATGAAGGCCATTGCCATCAAATTTAGCTTGTCACTGTGTTGATTAAGGTGAGTTTATTTTTGCCCTTGATTTTGGTCCACTTTTTTTTTATATTATAAAATTCCTGAGCACAACACATATTATTTGTAGAAGAAACTGATTTTTTTCTTTCATCATTTCCACCTAGTTTATAAAAAGTATTAATTGGTTATTTTATTATGCTTGAAAATATAGTGAACTTAATCAGAAATAAGTGCGTGTTTAATTGTCTATCTTAGCTGAGAATGGACACTGGGTAGCTGACAACTGCTAACCTGAGTATGATAGGTTAGTCCAGTCTGCAATTTCCTTTGTGGAGTGACTTTCTCACATTGCATATAATATCAAATGCTAATTAGCATTTGATCAGATTTGGGGTTAATTTTTTCATCTTGCATATACTGAAAGAGCTCAGCTGACTATAATAGTACATTAATTTATATCAGTTGATTATCTGGCAGTTTCTCTTCTCTGTATTTGCTGTTACTGCCAATAATGTATTTTGGAGTCATAAAAGGCTCTTTTATGAAGGGAGGAACCGAGACTAAAGCAATCAGTAAAGAGGAAAAAAGACCTCAAAAGCATGATGGCAACCTGTCCCCTGAACCTCAGTCAAAGATCTGGCAGTTTCAGAAACCTGATTAGCAGTGCTAAAAGGCAAATGTAGCTGTCTGTTCCTGGTCTGCAGGTGTTGCAGTAGATATTCCATTGTCAGACAGCCAGTGTTTTCAATCAAAGTAATTATTTCCTGTAGGAAAAATAAAGTGTTAGCCATGTTTTTCTAACAGCAATTACCCACCTGTAACAAGATGGGCACTTGGAGAATACCATTAAATCACTGAGCCTCTGACTCCGTGGTCATTAGATTTTCCTTTTTCATTTCCACTTGATGTCAGGTGTCTTCCTCACTATCTGGCTAATTCTGGCTTCTGATGCTGTGTGGTGGCCGGTGGGCCTGCGGTACAAACGACAAAGAGAGTCCACTGGTGGGACAGTCCCTAGTACCAAAAGATCCTCCCCAGGTTAGGGTGACAGAAAAGGCTTTCCCCAGGATGCTCTGTTCTGTTATGTTAATGCATCCCAGTTCTACTTCCCCGGTTGGCCACTGGCCTCCTCACCCCTTGTTACCTTATATGGCCCCTGCCCTAGAAGGTTCTCCACTCCACTCCCCATTGGCCCTGTCCCCTCACCACTCCCTCAGAGTTTCCCTATTGGTTCCCATTCCCTAGTCCCACCTGGATACCACCCCTCTTCCCTCAGATCATTGGTCTCTGATGCTCCCCCCGCTCCCGTGCTTAAACCTGGACCCTCCCATGTTCTTTATCTTTGACCCTGGAACCCTTCACGCGTGTGGCTGCAATAAACCTCTCCCGTGGAACCCCATACAAAGACCCTTCCTGCCTCTTTGTCGTAGACCCGTTTACTGGAGGTATCCATGTGTGTGTGAGCATGTGGTGCTCCTGCCGAGCGGCTTCGCCTTGGAGACGCTTTTAGGAAGGTCGTGGCACCTCACCATCCGGCACCGACAAACTGCCAGAGACCGTGACAATGCTGTGTGCTTTTGAGAGTCCTGTAGACAAGGCCTGGGCATTGAAAGGGGTTTGTGCAGAAGTGAGAGACCTGGCTCTGTTGCCCAGGTGTCAGTGAGCACTGAAATGACAGTGCCCAATCTGTCGTAACCCAGAGAACCGAGCATCAGCGCAGTAGGAAAGAAAAAGTTTTCACAGAAACTGAACTGATCCAAAACTGCATGAATGAGGTTTAATCATAAATTAAATGTATTCTACCTGAAAACTTCAGAAACAGCAGCTTGCAAATCTAGAAGGCAACAGCATGTAGCAAATATGCCACTTATGTTCATTTCCAGGTAAAGGACTGTATGTATAATTTATTTAACGTCAACCTTGCAGGCAGCCAGCCTCTAGCCATTTAGTGCAGAAGGGCTTACTGGACCCTTATTTTTCTACCCACTCTTGCAGCTCTCAGTCAAATTAACTAGAGGTGGGAGCAGCCACTGTCCCTAAAATGTCTTGTGCCTCTAGTATTTGTCACAGCCATAAAAAATCCACACACTGCATCAAACTGCATGCAAATGGGGCGCTTATAATCTTCCCAAAACACAATGGGAATGGGTCCTCAGGGACTCCCCATACACCGTTTGAAGTCCAGGGGAGGCTGGCAAAAGAGGTGGGAGCAGGGGATTGCATGGAATTATGCCTGAGTTCCCAGCCTCTGTAGGGGCACTAAGACAGAAATTTTGTCAGAAATAAATTATTTCTAAATGACAGCATGCAAGATTTAGATTAGATATTAGGAAGAAATTCTTGACTGTAAGGGTGGTGAGACATTGGAACAGATTTCTCAGAGAAGTTGTGGATGCCCCACTCCTGAAAGTGTTCAAGCCCAAGCTGGATGGAGCTTTGAGCAACCTGGTTTAGTGGAAGGTGTCCCTGCCCATGGCAGGGGGGTTGGAACTGGATGAACTCTAAGTTCCCTTCCAACCCAAACCATTCTATGATTTTATCATTCTATGATCCACCTGTGCTTCTTGGCTGCCTGTCTTTCAGGTGTGTGCCAAGGGTCAGTGGCTCATGGTGCTCAGACCCTGAAACCATGGCATTGCTCAGTGGCAGGTGGGATACTTTGCAGGGATATACATTATTTTCTTTTTACATTCTGGAATTCCTGTCATGCTTTTTTCCTAAGTCAAATTCTGGTGCCATTATGTTTGCCGCTGTATTTCTGGTGTTAGATGAGTTTGCACAACAATTGCAGAAACATTAATTAAGAAGTAGTACAGATTTTCATTTTGAGCGTTAGGACCATGAAATATTTTTTTTGGTGTTGCTTCAGTTCTTGAATTTGCTGCAGGAGGCGGCTGTTCATGTATGTAACAAATGGAAAACTCTTTGACAAATTAATTGACTGTCAAGCCAAGTTCAGTGTATGTGTACACTTTGTAATGAGTTATAATTAAAAAAATAATTAACTAAGGAAAGTAACTATGATTTGATCATCGAAGTTTAGACAGACAAGCTGACCTAGGGGTGAACAGAAGAGTAATTTTTTGAGAACTATGATGTCACCTGTCCACAACCCTCACATGTTCTGTTAAATTAAGCTTTGCCATCACAGACAGGCTGTTATCTGGGCTCTTCAAGCTCAAATGATCGTATCTAGACGCCTTACTAGGAGCAGCATTGTGGCCTGGCCCAATGGAGTTAGATAGATGGTCCAGCTAACCTAAGGCACAAAGGTTCAACCAAGCACCTTGACTTGTTCAGAACTATTTTAAAACGCTTATTTCCCTCCTGCCATGCCTCTCCTGTTAGTATAATTGGTGTAAATGCACTGAACAGAGGGATTTATTCTGGATCCAAGGTGGTGTCTCTGCCTTGTGCTATACTGCAGCATGGAGATGCCCTGCATGGTGGCTGCTTCAGGATCTCTGCAGGTGCATCAGTGACTGGCCCAAGATTACTCCTCTATGAGCAAACAGAGCTCATATTCTCACTGATTGTTTATTTTTATACATGAAACTGTGAATGATTTATGCATTTTTCATATGATAAAAATGTTTGTTTTCAGAATATGAATGTGGCTGGTTGTCACATTATATTTGCACTATCCAGAAAGCTGCAGGACATTGTGGATGATTCACCCCAGGAAGGTCAGATGAGAACCTTTAACCCTGGCTTCCTAAGAGTAAAGTTCAGTGATGGACAGAAGAGATTTATGACCTCAGTTTAAAATGTTTAACATTTTAATATAAAAAATTGTGACTTTGGACAGGGAATTTATATTTGAAAATAAGGAAGTATTTGCTTCAATGTATGTAATGGAAATACACCTCTTTCAGCTGGTAGCTCTGGACTGATGAGTAGCAGTGGGTTTATTGTTCTGCACTGAAATACGTCCCATCTCAAAACATGGCAATGCTTTGCTTATCTGCTACTTTCTCTCCTGCTTACACTTCTCTTTTATTTTACTTAAAGATACATGACTTTGCTCTCAGAAAGTGATAGAAAATAAAACTGGTGACCAGCTGATGCACTCATTTCCCTGCATGGAGAATAACAGAGAGAGAAAAGCCAGACTGCGTTTGTATGTTGAGCAGAGAGTAGTAGCAAGTATAACCTTTTTGATAAAACCAAGAAAATCCACAAGTTGTTACTTAGTTCCTAAACAATTAGGTCTTCTGAGAAGACACTTCCAGCATTTTCTGGATAAACAACAAATATTGAGGTATAACGGAGAAATTAGAAGGTTGAAATTCATATCCAATGACTTGGAACAGCTTTTGTGCTTGCATAGAATTGTTATCTAGGAGTGTCTACTGTAGATGTCCAGTTCTTGAGAGCAGTTTTTAATGCCAGTTCTTAAACATGTCCAAAACAGAGAAAAAAACTGTTTTGAAAATCAGGAGATAAAATTTCTGTTTTCCTTTAATATGATCAGAGGAATTGTAGGAGTTGTGTTGCCACTATACACTGAGGCAAAAGAGACACAGTTCTGGCCTGTGTATCGGGGCAATATCCCAAAAATTGGATCTTTAACAAGAATTCTGTGGATTCAGTCTATGGCATCTTGTTCTGTAATAGGCTACTTTCTAGGAAACTGGAAAACTGCATGAATACCAACATGTAGAAAGCTGTCAAATTTGCCATCCAAATTCAAAGAAAACAGACTCTCTTAGTGTCTCAAAGAGGTATTTCTCACTTCTTTCTCACTATTTCTCACCAATTTCCAGGCTGCATTACATGTGCATAAAGCTTAAATATTCTGTGATTAGTGCATGCTGGTCTGAAACACTAGCAGTGAGCCTAGAGGAAAATACCACCTTGAATCATATTATGTGGTGCCATCCTACAGGTACAGCACATTCCAGGGTGACACAGAACAGCTCAACACACTCCTATAATAGCTAAATAAGGAAACAGAGATAACCCATATTTTCATACAAAGTGCCATTGGTAAGAATGCGACTGGGAAAGAAAAAAATTACTCTGCTTTTTTTCAAGAAATAAGGTCTTTGATTCTCTTTCTCTTTTAATCCTTTTATTTTAAGGTACATACCCCATTCAGTGACTTTTTTTTTTCCAGGAGAAAAACTAGTTGACAGGATCAGAGTAAACTGAAGTCAGAAAGATTATCCTCTCATCTATCATGTCAAGAGTCCAGATAGAGTAAACCACAAGTCCCAATTTGGGCAGTCTGCTTGGGTTGGCTGCTGATGCAGGAAATGAAATGGGACTCCTTAGTATAGACACACCTCTGCTTGAGGTGGGTTCCTATACCTTTTTATTACCATGCCAGGGATCTTCTTGCTTAGACACATCACTGTTTTTGCAATACCTGGTCGCTTGCTAAGTTGCTACAGCCTTCTCTCTAGAGAAGACAAATAGTTTAATTCTTGAGAGGCCTTGTGTCTGGTGTCATACTATTTTGGTGGAAATGTAAAGGGAATGAAAATATATAGCAAAATGTCAGAGTAATAGAATCAGAAATCATAAGGGACTGAAGGTTCAGAGTTAAGGATCGAAGAGATGGACACAGATCAGGAAAATGGAATAAAATCAAGTTTAAAAGCTGAAATAATGGAAGGGAAGACATGGTATCTAATCAGGTGAGGAGCCTTTTCTGCAGGAGAAACTCTTCACTTCCGTGGGGTTTCAGTGCTGTTTCTGACCTGCAGAGCTATTTTCCAGGCTCCTCCTTGTATTCAAGTGTTTAATTTCCATGTTTCAGGAATCCATGCTTCAGCCAGCTGCTTTCAGGTGTATTGTTCATCATGTCTTCATCACCTGAGCAGAAAGATTCCTGCTGAAGCAGTATATGTTCTGGAAATTAAATAAAAAGTCCAAGTTTAGCCATGTCCTTGAGGGAAGAAAATGAAGTTTTTTGGATATAATAGTGTGATGTATTTGAGAAAATACTCAAAGAAGAATATGATTTTTGATCATATAACAAATAACTTGTATTAAGTAGCCTCTTTTTAAACAGAACTGCTTACACAACACCACCACCCC
>VZRS01008393.1:29217-63698 GCA_013398055.1 Ifrita kowaldi
CCCCATGTTTTGTTAATTTTAACTTCCAGTGTATTTGTATGTGTTAGGTTTAAAAAATGTTTAAAGTGCCTGGGTGAAATTTTGGTTCACATGTGACATCTGGAACACCGAAAAAATGTTAGAAGTGCCATCAAGACATTACCATTGTGAGGTATTTATTTATTTTTCTATCTTTTTCTGCTCCTTGGGAGTCATCCTCAGTAGTTCACGGCACACAGCAGAATCTTTCTTTGCTGACTAGTTGCCAAAGGAAGGGAGTTTTCATAAGCAGTAAAATAATGAGATACCTTTGGAAGAAAAGGCCTTTGAATTGTTCCATCTGCCCATAAATACAAGAATTCAGAAAGCATTTCAGTAAAACAATAGAAAATTATTTTAGTGCTATTTTTAATTCCTTCTGCTGTGCTGATTTACTCCTGTGAACAAAGCCACCAGGAAACTTAATAAGTTTGGGCCATCAATAATCTGTATGCCAGTGAAATCCAGATTCTCATTGGAAGACTTTGCAGAAGATGATAAAATCTATAATTTCCTTTATATTCATTACAGTTTTGTTTATTGAGCAGAAATGTGTCCCTTAATTATTCATTCATTCATTCACTGCAGAATCTAAGGAAAATCCTTTGCCCTGCTTTAAGTAGTAGGTTCAGAGCTCACTTAAAATGTCTCTGCCTAGGCAACTCCCTCCAATGATTACTTAGAGTAAGAGGAAAACTATTAAGATTCTTATGAGAAAAAGTTAAGCCTGTTTTTCTACTTTTAAACAAGAATTCTTAATTCGATTGTTTCTTGTATATATTGCTTAATGTCAATGAACAGCACTTTCAGTAGTACTAGGTCAGTGAACTTTTCCTGCCAATCTATACTGCTGTCTTTAACAAAAATGCCTTCAAACACACAGTCTAAAACAACACTTCTGATCCCCGACACAGTACAGATGAACTTGATTACTATATGTTTAATTGAGATGGGAAATGTTAATAAAAAGCAATGGAAAATTTTCTTCCTCTGACAACAAATATAAACCAGCATAATTTTAACTATCACACATAGTTGATTTATTGTTGATGTCATAGAAAAGTGTATATTTGTACTTACCCACAGATATATGTGTGCATCACTCTGATCCAGGATGTGAAGTGATGGGGAAATTCAATAAGATATGTGGAGCTTAGCAGAAGGAAGGGAACTTATCAGAGCCTGCGTGTGATCAGTTACCATCATGCAAATTTTATTTTAGCTGTATGCATACATTAGATGTCATCAAATGCACATGTAAATATGTCCAACTTGGAAGCCTGATATAGTGTAGAATATAAAAGCATAACACAGACTCAATTGCAGCATCCTATTTCTGGCAGTAGCAGCCTGATCCTAAAAAACCCTTAGGGCCTCAATGTGACAGAAGCTGGCAGTTTATATTTTAAGCAAAGATCTAAAATACTGTATATTTTTGCATTATGACAATTTACACTAGAAAGCGAGAGATGGAATCAGTGGATGTCTGTGTTAAAGGATTATTCAGGTGGAAAACATGATCTCCTGAAGGACTCAGCAAGGCGGACAGAGATTTAAACTGGTCACAATGAATTAAGATGGTAAAAATAGAACTGCAGTAGAGCTGCAAAATTTGGATCTGGTCTTAGACTTCAAACATCGCTAAATTCTGAGTAAGTCTGTTCTGCACACCTAAAGTGGCAGCAAAAGCAGACCCGGCTGCCACCATGCAAATGGCACAGTGTGGGAGCCTGGAACATTCCAGGAGTTGCAGAGCACTCGTATAACAGAGTTTATGAGTTGTCCCCATAATGTTTGGACAACAGCATCCAAAAGATGGCTAAAAGGTCAATTCCTCCTCAGTGTGTGACAAGTGTAGATTTAGTTGGATGACTGAGGATGCACTCTAGTGATTGAGTCATTCAAATCATGAGAACAGGGTGAGGACAGAAATCTACTTCAGCTGATGCTGAAATATGTCTGTAAACATAAAAAGATACAGACATATATGTGGATATTGACATTTATGATGGTTGAAGTTTTCCACATGGATTCTGTTGCACACCTCTTGCTTGAACCTTATTTTAGAAATTATCATGATTACATGTCTTTGCATTAGCAGTGTGGAAATTATTCTGCTTGCTTATTTCAAAACACAGGACTTCATGTGGTGTAATACATGCTCTGAGCACATTCCAATGAATTATTGGGTCCTAATGGGAGCTACCTGAGAAATTTTCATCTTCAGGCACTAGCTATAATGGCTTGGCAGCTTAAGCTTTGAAGATATCTATAGTTAATGCCATATCCAACTGCTGTTTTTATTCTTTCAAGACAGGCATAATGAGTCCCATGTAGTGTATGAAGGTCTTCTCCACCTTGGCATGAGCACCATCTGCTACAGCTGTACTCTGTTTATAAGTAGTTCTGTAGGTTGCTTAAATGGATTTTTATATACTTCAGTGGCACAGTTTAAAGGTAAAACCTCTAGTTATTTAGCTCTGAAAGTAATATTTCCAGGTTAGAAAATGGGGTTGAAGGAATTTATGCAGTAGAAAGTCTGTATGCAAAGAACAGCATCTCCAATAAAGCACAGACATTATGGCAACCAGCCCTGATTACATGCCTCCTCCACCATGGGATTTATGTGGATGAGAGAGCTGTCCTTCTCTTAGATTGTGTCTTCATGCTCATTTAAGCACAGCAGCTCACATTAACTAAAGGGGGTTAACACGAGCCATCTTTCTTTTGAAGGGCAATTTGCTTCAGGAAGTTGCTTGGTTATCTCCATGCTGTTTTTCTCAGCTGGGCCAGGCTCAGCCTTTAAAGCTTTTTTCCACGCAAGCTGCGCAGTGCAGCTGCCCCTCTTAGCACATTCCTCTCATTAGCTACAGCCTAGGAGCTTTCCTCAGCTTCCCCTGCTGCATGGAAAGTTTGGTTCCAGGACTTCTTCTCCCCTGGGGACTCATCGTGCCTTCACATTTTCTAAAAGCATCCATTCCCCAGTGAAGCTGTCTAGGCACTGCAACAGGTCTGTACTTCTCTAGAAAAACAGGTCTGTACTGGTCTTAGAAAAAAGAACTGAAGAAACATTTACTTGGTAGCTAAACAAGTCTTTGTGTTCATTATGAAACACTTGACGTTATCCATCATTTTTCACCATTAGCCAATGCTCTTTGTCCTAGACTTGACGGGGAGCAGACACGCAAAAAAAGTATTTTTGCAAAAGTTACAGCCTACTATGAGTGAAAAAAACCCACCAGAAAGGTTTGTCTTAATTTTATTGACTACAGTAATTACTCTACTCTGAGGTCTTATTTGAGCTTGCAGGTCTCTCTAGCTTTGTTCATCATGAGTCTGACCTTTCCTTGGGGTTCTCTCCACCCTTTGGAATTAACATACCTTTTTCTCCAGGTGTCACAAATGTGACATTGCTCTTCAGACTTTGCACATGCTCTTTTATCTTTATTATTTGCATGCAGCCCTTGTGCTTGTTTCCTTCCTTCTGTCCCATTTCAGCACCCTCACTGGCCCTGAGCATGTCAGGATCTCTATTGTGAACAGTTGCAGGGTTGGCAGCATTGAGATGAAAGGCAAAGTTATTTTCAATTCATAAACTCTGATCATAATCCATAATAAGATTCATTATTAAATTTCACCCCAACCCACATAATTTCTTATAAAAATCATATAGCAACTTATCAAACATACCATTTAAAAAAAATAAAATCAGGGAATGTAGCATTTGAAAATATGTGGTCACAGAGCAGAGCTAAGAGAGGGGAACTCACGGTGGGAAAGCTCATTGCCAGGGATTAAACTTATGTCAGCAGTAGATACCAGTACTGTAATTACATATGATATTAATAAAAGCATTAAGTACTTTAAGTCACAGAGGCCTTTCAAGAAATTACTAGTAAACTAAAAAGTAGACCAAGGATCATCTCATATTATTGTCAGTGGTTTTTTCCACAGCCAGTTTCTCAAGTGTCTCAGGGAGAGAGAGAAACAGTCCTGAGCACTCTCCTAGGTACTTGAGGCATTGGTTGCATGCTAAGGATAAGACAGGAAGAATCCAGTCCTGTGAGAAATGGGAACTTGTCCCAGGGGACAGCTGGCAACTAAGCATGTAGTGTTAACTTGGTTATCTATCCACACATCGAATTTGGTTATCTACCCCTGGATCTGTATGTGTTTATTTGGAACCCAGATGAAGAGGATCAACATTTAAGCAGAACAGAGTATTTGCATCTCCACCTTCAAACCCGTAGCTGCTGCTCCACCCCTCTGGAGAAAGCAAACTTGCTTGAAAATTGAGCACACTCTCAAGAATAATGGAATCCTGTCAGGGAAATCCTGGTACAAGCAAGGAGCAAGCATTTCTAGTGTTTTGACTTTCTCTGATACAGATAGGATTTCCAACTCATAACAATGTGTACAGCTGACAGACAAGCATTTCCTCAGCAGCTTATACCTTCTAATCATGAGGGACAGGAGCAAAATCTCTCCTGTTTCAAGCACTCTGCAGTATTTCACCTATGAAAATATGCAGCAATTGATAAATGATATTACCTACTTGTGCATCTTTGATTTACATACAAAATTCTATGCATTTTGGAACAGGTCCATGTTCTTCTGCTGAGAACCCCAGAGCTGGATGCAGCACTCCAGGTGGGGTCTCACCAGAGCAGAGCAGAGCAGAGGGGCAGAATCCCTCCCTTTCCCTGCTGCCCACGCTGCTTTGGATGCAGCTCAGGATACAGTTGGCTTCCTGGGCTGCAGTGCGCATGGCTGGGTCCAGCCTCTCACCTACCACCACCCCTGAGTCCTTCTCCCCACAGGTGCTCTTGATCCATCTTTCTGATGCCTTTTTCAACCTAGAAATGAAACAACACACACTTTTGAGATAATTATAGTATAGGAGGTAATATAAAGGTGGATCTTTATTTGAAGGCCTCCAGGGGCAGTTATGGAAAATGTCCACAAAACCCCAATCCCCATGGGGGTTCATACAGTTTTATAAACTTGGTAAATCAGCATAATTGACAAAAAAGCATCAATTAGGAGCACAAGTGGTGATGCAAGCCCCTTCTCTGGAGCCCCCTCCTTGGTACTAGCTGTACTTTGTTGATGAAAATGTATCTCAATGAGCTGTTTTCAACCTTAGTAGCCAGGGAGAACCAAGATAGGATAGGGGCCTAAGATAGGATAGGTTTTGTCTTTCTGCCTAGGGAAAGGGCATGGAAAACTACTAGGAAAACTAGCCACTAATACATTAGGCTACAAATATATGTGTAAAGAATACAGAGAATATATAAAAGAAAAAAAGGTAAAAACCAAAAGTGCATCACTCCATTCAGCCTGTACTTGTGCTTGGAATTGCCTCAGCCCAGATGCACGACCTTCATGTGGCCTTGCTGAAGTTCCTGAGGCTTGCACAGCTCCACCTCGCAGCTGTCAGGTGTACATGTTTCTATCAGATGCAACTGCTCGACCTTAGGATGACACACCCACATCCCCAGCACACACACATAACTGTTTCTAATAAATTCTGTAGGGTTTCCCACTGGGACTGGCAGAAAACAGCCCATAAATTACTTGCAAAAGAGACGAAAGCAAATTATAATTCAACCATTTTTGTATAGAACATATTGCTTTACATAGGAATAGTTGGTTTGTGGCTGTCTAAAACTAATTATCTCATTCCATTCTCAATGACTTATTTATTAATGGTGCTGATTTTACTCCTGCACAGCTTGGAGTACACAAAACAGTTTTATATATAAAATTGATAAATACATTCAATTTATTGATTTGTAAATGAAAAATTTATTTGATCTAAAATTTTTATTGGTTCTTAAGAATGAAATACTGATTTTTGTGTGTAATATAAGTTTCAGATGTGTGCTTAAGTAGAGGCAGCAGAACTGCTTATACTGCTTGGTGGAAGTCTAACAAGCTTTTCAATCTTATCTTTATTTTGAGGGCTTCATAGCTAGGTCATAAAAAATGAGTTTGGGCTGCATCTTCTTTTAAGACAGTTGTGTATCTACTGCTTGACTCCTCAGCTAAGAGAGCTTTTAAACACATTCACAAAACAGATTGGTCACTGTTAAGCGGTACATGTTTAAAGTAAATACCCATTAATGTAACTGCAGATTTATTTCTGTCTATAATTTCTGCAATTGGCAGTTTGGCATCTTCTGTGTTTTCTGTTAAAGAAAACAATGTGTTCATTGAAGAATAATAAAAAGTATGTTAACATTACCACATGCTTTATAGACAAGCAACATGTTGACATACGGCTCATCCTGATGGTCTTGAAGACAGTGAGAGTGTTTTCATAACCTGAAATGTTAATGAGTTAATTCCCCTTAGCCATGGGGCAGAGAAACATTCACGCTCATCACAACAGTATGCCCCAATCTCAACATGGCAGCAGTGCGGTTCACTGGCTTGCAGATCCCTGTTGCTCCCACACACATTGTGTCTAGTATTTACAAAGAGAAAGGTGGTGAGCTGCATTCATAGTGATTCTTTATATTTCTGTATAAAATACATATTAAGATGCTTACTTTGCATAATAAGGTTATACACTTCCCACCAGAGCATATGAAGGATTTTGCTGCCATTATAGTTAGCTTTACCAAGAATAGGAAGGTGTGGACACCTTCATTTATTCACATGTTATATCCCAGTCAAAGCAAGGTGAGTGAATTGTTTTTGTTTTTTTTTTCCTCTGCTTGTACCAAGATTTGTTCCGCAACAAACAGGTGGGATCTGATCTCAACTGGAAGCTAGAGTTAACAGTAATGTCATAGATATTAATTTGCAGGGGATTTCCTTAAGACACACACACTTTTTATATGTTTGTCTAATTCTGAATTTTGTTTTTATTATGAAACAACTAGAAGAAGAAACACAATTGAATGGAATTATATACACTGTGTCAATTATGTCTTTGTGGATTTGCTGTGGTTTCAAGATTTTACAGAATGCCTGAGTCATGACATGTCACTGCATGGTAGATTAATTTGGTCCCAGAGATTGGCCAAGGTGTTTCCAGCTACGCAGATAGGCTGGACAGAAAATAACCTCTGTCACGTCACACCTCAAAAGACAGAGTTTTATCTGCTGCATGTACCCATACAGACACTTGTTTTTACCTTGCTTCAGTCCTTGTGCTCATCTGGAGACATGACGCCTATGAAACTATCCACTGATGGGTAAAAGTGCAGCAGCAGTTCTGGGGCCACTGAAGCTGAGTACCTGTATGACCAAACCCGAAGCCTTGTGTCAGGAAACAGTATAAATGAAATGTAGATGGAAAAGGATGCAATAAAAAAATTGGAAAACTACAAGGTAATAGGGAAAATGTGGGATAAAGTGATAATCATCATGACTATTTGAAGTTTTAAAGAATGGTTAAAGAGTGGATAAATGACACATTTGCAGATCCTACTGTTAGGTTCTTTACCAGAGGACCTGCTATACAATTATTTGGGGAACCTGACAGGTGAGTTATATGTGTAATTCTAAATAAACTGATTGGTGCTTAAAAATACCCAGGAGGACGTTGATTCCTTAAAAGTACTTGGAAAAACCACATAGATAGAATAATTTTTGTAAGGAATATTTATTTTCAGTTCCATTTAAACAACCCACTTTTGTAACACATACTAAAATCTTTAGGAAACATTCTAAGAAATTTCAGGATTATAACCACAGGAATGAATTAAACGTATTTCAGTTCTGCAGATTAAAATACAGAATATGTTTGCATCATTCTGCATTTTATTAGGTTGCTGCCTTTTGGTATGCTTTACATTAAAAATACATGACTGACACTCTTTATACCAGTAAGCCTTTTTATTGAAAAAAAATATTATTGCATTAAACTACATTCCCAGGGATTCCTTGAATAAGCTAAAAAAAAAGTCGCTTTGCATGTACAATAGTGCAATTCACTTAGCTACTGTATAATATAAAACACTTTATACAGAGAATACAAAACAAAATTACTAGTTTACATATTATACTAGCCAGAGTATTATCCAGTTTTAAATATAAACTTGACACTTTTAAAATCAATCTGATCAAATGGCATTTTTATGCAAATCTGCACAACAAATATACATGTTGAATGTATTCCAGAAGTGCATCAGATGCAAAAAAAAAGCCCCAGACAGCAACAAAAAAATGTATCATGGTGTGACTCAGGAAATTTTTTTATTGGAATTTTAATGTGTGGGTGACCTGTTTCCTTGGAGTATGTCTCAAGAATATACAATCAAGGTAAAATAGATTATTAACTTGGTGTGTATATATCACTGCCATAAGGATACTGTAACTCTTTTAAAAATCTGTTTAAATAAAATCAAAACTGTAGCACGGCTCCATACCTCAGGCTCAATAAAGCTTTCAATAATTATAATAATACATATTTAAAGTACATTACTGATGAAAAACAAATATGGCAGCAATTAGAGAAAATATATAATTTCAGCTGTGCCAATAGCTTTATTACATTTCTCCAAGAAAATCCCTTCTGTGCACTAAGAACAGTGTTGGACATCGTTTGGTAATCAATGATTACTGTTTTCCTGTTGAGCTGTTTCTGTTCTTAATCTCTCTTTTTCTCCCACTTAAAACATCTCAAAATCCTAATTTCCGTTGTTCCAAGAATTAAATTTAATCTTCATTGTCAATTTATTAGCCTTACCATGTTGGTATGTACAATGATGCATGGAAATCCTATGACTTCATTTCTTCTAGGATCCCACTGTGTGGTGCATATGTTAAGGGAAACAAATACATCTATTTCCATAAATTATCTATGTAGCAGGTTATGGTTATGTTTGATTTGGTCAGGTTTCTTGCCACAGAAATTTCTACAGTATTGACATTGTCTGTAAGAAGTGGGGATACAAAATATGTGTACACACGTTAAAGATGAGATTAGCCCATCATTCCTTCAGTTCCATATTTTTTGTTTGGTGTTATCTACTTAGGATACAAATGAACTTTTATACTCATTGAGAACAACTGGGTTTACTTCAATTGAGATGAAACTGGGCCCGTAAATTTAAAAGCTTGTGGGGCTGGAAATGCATCTTTTATGCTGGTATTATCCCTGAACTGCTGGTGATGGTCACACAGCCCAGTCAGCCCCTTCTAGGGCACAGCATGACCTGCTGCTTTAGGTGTCCAATTCAGAATGTTTCTACACAGTCATGACTAATGTTTCCAAGTGGTCCACTGAGTGAGTGATCTCCATCCAAGCAAGTAATAATTTTCAGAGGCGTTAAGTCACAGTCAGTGAAATATGTTTGATTCTCAGAAAATAAAGTATCGAAAGTACAGAAACTGTATGTAAATTCAGATCATCTTGTGGGAAAATTTTCAGCCAAAATTGAAAGGAAGAATTGTTAAACTGTGGAAATATTTAGTTTTACATTCTTCCCAAATAAAATTTTTGACTTCCTTTTTTCTGAAGACATAATTTCAGTTAAAGAATTTCTCTACAATTTAAACAGGAAAAATAAATGTAATTTATGTGCTACTTACATACAGATAAGTAACACCAAAATGGCATGAATCCATTTTGTTAAAATGGATTGAGAAAATAAGTTGGGAATCAAACCAAAAGATATTTGAGGGTGCTGGTGTTACCAACCTTTTTCAACACCAAAATGTTTTGCTTCTGCATAGTCTCCATAATTTTTTTCTGATGGTTTTTATCAGTAGCTAAAACATCAAGTATTCAAAGCTACTTTGAAAATACAAACTTTGAAAATACAAAACTGGCAGTCACAACTTGTAAAGAGATTGGAAAAGTTTGACATATTACCAGTTTATGCTGAAGAAGCTCCAGAAAGACAGAAATTAAAACAATTCCATTTTATTGCAATGGATCGATGTATTTTGATTAAAACTAAGAAAATTGGTCCTGTTGTATTTTAAAGACACAACTTATTTGCAATTAGGTTTTTCAGCTTCTTCAGGTAGCTGAATATAATGGAATAAAGTTCCTCCAAAAGTTTTTTAATGTATTTTATATTGATTCTGAAAGATAAATTTTGTGCACTACATTATTGCAAATGAATTGAAGTTATTTAAAATGTTTTTAATCCAAACAAACAGGTACTGTCCGTTGGATACTTCAGGGTCCAATTTTATTGGGAAGCATGCCTACAGTCTAACCATAATTATGAACTTTATTTCATGCTAAATATCCTGTGTTCAGTTAGAAACATTATAAAAATATACAAACTATGCCATTCGAAGAGATGCTGAAGCCTTCACCTATTTCCAGGTACACAGTTATTAAAAACAATTTCAACCACGCATTACTCTGAAGGTTGGGTACATGCATTCAAACATTGTGGATTCAGAATTTCAATTTGCTTGTTGAGAGTTTGGGAAGCCATGCGAGAATCTTGACATATTTGTTTAGATTCAATATACTTTTAAATTCTGAGTACTTGGACAAGTTTTTCTCTGAGTAGAGCCAGTTTTTGAAGAGTTGATCAGAATTTTACTTCTGCATTTTTATGAATATCAGCATGATTTTGTAGGATTAGCCAATTGTTTCTGTTGTTTGTGAAAGGGATGAAAAATATTTACACATTCTTTGGGAATGACTCTTCCACACATCAGAGCTCTGTGTGGTAGGAAAAAGCGTTGCTGTTTTGGCCAAGGACCTCTGAGGTTCAGAGGCAGCACTGGCTGCTCGGCAATGCTGGGCTGCTGCGGCTCACCCGGATATGCCCTATGATCCAGCCATACACAGGCAATGCCGAAGAGCTCAGCTTCTCGGTGAGCCTTCTCGGATGCTTGGCTCAGAGAGAAAAGTAGCAGCCTGCTTGTGCCAGCACAGAGCTCCCTGTGCTAAGGGAATATTTTGTTATGTACCTGTGGCCTGACTGCAGTCCCTTTACACTGTCCAAGCAACACATGCAGGGATGAAATCACTAAATTATCTTCAAGATGCTGTGATCCTTTTCTTCTAGTGTTAACTCATAACCCCTCCCTCTGAGCCTCCCTAATTTACTTTGGTCAGGAGACAGCCCCAGGGTCTGGTGGTCCCAGATACCTTATTTTCTGGTCAGTCTAAAATACCTTAACCAAACCAGGCACTCTTTCATATACATACTCAGAAAATCAAACCTTTGAGGTGTGCCAAGATTGCTCAACCTCAAATTGTGCTACTTTAAATCCCTAATCAGTGTTGATACTGATCCCATTTTGTCTGGATGCTGTGGTCCCATTCCTACTGATCGTCATAGACTTCACTTCAGGCTATTCTTTTAAAACATTCTGTAGAATGACACTGGCCACCCATCCTTCTTATGGTAGTATCACAAAAGGCTTTAAAGCAGCTTTTCCTCAGTGACACAAGAATAAAATCAACATTCATATGCTGTCAGCCAGATTGTGGACTTTAAAATATTTGCTGTTGTGCTCTCAGCAAAACAGTAGATTTCCCCTCAGACGTGATTGGATGCTGAATGCTTTATTTTATTTAAATTTGGGGTTGGAGCCATGGTGAAATCTTTTGGGCTAGTTTAAGTAGCTGGAAACACTGAAAACTTCTTTTGTTGTAGGTAACTGTTGGGTCTGGATGGAACAAGAATAGTGATGGGGCTCTTGCCCTTGGAATAAGGGATGAACTAAGTGATTTGGGTGTATAGCAGAAGGTGTGGCAGTGTTCAGGTGTGGTGCAAATAATGCTGGGATATATGCAGTGTGTGGCAGTGCAGGGAAGGTCAGTGGGGAAGGGTGGAGGGGAGTGGCAGAAACCAAGTGCAATGGGTGTCCTGTCAGCAAAGCAGGGTGGGTGGGAATAAGGGCTGGTGCTAACGGGGAAAGTGATATGGGGGCAAAATGTGCCTGAGAGAGGGGGTGGAGGGGTGCCAGGGAGAGATGGCTGCCCTGGGGGTGCACAGAGGCCGAGACAGCAAAGCGTTGCAGCAGCGTGTGGTGGATGGTGGTGACAGTAGCCTGCTGCTGAACGGGGAGGACAGGAACTGCTGGTGTTGCAGAGAAGGCAGCTGGTCCTGGGGCAGGCAAAACTTTCAGATGTTTTGCCAGAAGTTGTTTCTGCATGTGCTGCTGGGCTTGCAGCTGCAGCAGCCTGTACTTGTCTACTTCTTCTGGTGTGAATGTGATAGGCTGCTGTGTTAAAGGAGGGGAGGTGAATTTACTGTACACTTCTAGGTCATTTAGTGTGTCACCATACTTCTGCATAGCATTGTCACAAAGAGAGTCTGAACTGCCTTCTGCCCGGTTCAAGTCCATGTTTACATCATGTAGTTCTTCTTTGGTCTCTGTTGAATTAGCAACAACAGAATATCTATTAGAGGGAAAAGCACCAGGGAAATCATTTGGTACTGGATCACAGCTTTGTATAAAGGGCTGCACTTCACTAATGAAGAGATTGGATTGTTCCTTTATTGCTGTGTTCCTTTTTATGCTTGGGCTCTGATAGCCTGTTTCAATTTGAATTATGTCTTTAAGAACACAATGATCATAATCAGTTCCAGGTGAAAGAGTAACATTAGTTATGTCTGATGCTTCAGAGCTGTTTTTCTTCACACTGTTTTCCAACAAACTGATTTCATTATGTCCCATGTCATTTTTACCCATGCTTAGCACTTTCTCTGGCAAAGGTAACATTGCGATGTTATCTACTGATGATGAAAACTGACCAAAGTGACTTTGTGAGTCATTCTTTAATTCTACTCCACTACTGTTTGAAAATCTCTCTGAATCATGCATTTGTTCCTGGGTTTTCTTAGACTGCACTCTTTCTAAAAGTAACTTGGCTGTAATTGACTTTCTTTTTCCACATATGTCTTTTGCCAGGTTTTTGGAAGAGCAGGTGGCAAAGTTTTTAGACTGACTATTCACATTCCGGGAGTTGTAATGTGCAGTTTCAGCTTTTCCTGGTTCAGCTTTAGAACCGCTCTCAGCATCCTCTTTTGTTTTGTTGTCACAGTTGTCAGTCTCTTTTGAGAAGGATCCTGAGCTGCTGCCTCTTGATATTCTGCTGCTAGATGATCTTTCACTGCTTCTTGAATCACTGGTGGAACCACTTTTGGATTTGTGGTAGCTGCTACTCCTACTATGTGCTTTGCCAAAATGCTGATGTCTACATCCACTGTATTTAGATCTGTCTCTGATTTGAAGAACTTTATGTCTTGAACATCTTCGGTATTTAATTGTGCCCCTCTGAGTACAGTTTCTAGTTCTGTGAATTCTACTATGACAAAGATAATCCTCGTCTGTGTCATCTGAAGTGAAAATACACTTGTGCTTTCTGTGTTTACATTTGTGCCTTTCATCTGTCTTGCTTTTTCTTTTACAACAACAAAGCAAATGATTTCTGCTGTGATTGTTTGATGTGGGACTCACATAGCTCATGTAGCTACTCGTACTGCTAACTGAAGTGTCAGAATAGCTGGAATGTCTGCCAGACGAGGACTTTTGAGGAGATGGGAATCTCCAGCATCTTGTGTAACTTCCACATCCTTCATTATCTGAATACCTGCTGTTTGAACTGGATTTACAGCTAAAGAAACTTCCACTAGAGTATTTTCCACTGTCACTTATGTCACTGCTGCAGCTGACCACATCTTGAAGGGATCTGCAGTCATTTTGGTTTTCAGATTTTTCTTCAGAATCAATTAAATGACAGTTTGCAGATTTAGATTTTTTAATCCTAGACATAAAAGCAGAAAAGGAAATGCTTTCGTTTCTAATGTTCTGAGTTTTTCTTTCACAGCTATGAAAATGATGCTTTAAAGGTCTTCTCAGTGTTGTTGTATAAAGACTCTTTTCTGTCACATAATCCTTTTGTGAGACATCAAGGTAAGCAGGCACTTTGGGTATATTTTCATTCAAATAATCTGCAATGCATTTTTTACCATTTTCATTAATTTCTTTCCCCATGTCTGACTCAGCTTTTTGCTTGGACTTTCTTGGGTTTAGGGAACCTTTCATCTTCTTTGGTTTCAACAACTGATTATCTTGTTCATTTGAAATTTGCGTGTATTTTATTAAACCTGAGGGTTCATTTTCATCTGCAGTCTTGCTTTTAGAGATCACGTTACAGCTTGCTTTGTTTGTTTCATGCTGTTCGCCATCTCTGTGATTTAAGGAGAGTCTGAAGTCAAAATACAATGGATTACAGCCATATGAAATACAGGGCTCAGTTTTTGTAAACAAAAGTAATTCTGTGGGCCACTGCAGAGCAGTGGTGCCATCTTTGCTCACGACATGGAGGAAAGGCAATCCCTGGGGCTTAACTTCTTTAACCATGGTCTCCTTTGGAAGTGTTTCCATATTTCCATCTGTGGTTTCTGAAATCTCCAAAGATCTTTCTCGTTTTGTCAGTCCAGGACTGTCATTAATGTTGCTTAAACAGGTCAGCTCAGGTGCTGGCTGTTGTGGGAGCTCAGATAACTGGTCAGGCAGGCGGGCATTGCTGTGCTTGCAGGTGTTCAGGTGTGTACAAAAATTGCTAGCTTGGCATGAAGATGAAATGGGAGTTTCTAAGAATTGTTCAGATTCATTCAGTTTGTTGTCGTTCTCTGTTTCTCTCAGTGAAGCAGAAAAATTCAAATTTGAAAGCTGTATTTTGACTTTAGAATATAAAGGATTAGCTCTGAATTTTTCTTCTGATTCCCTATCACTACTTCTATCATTTTCCTTTAGCATTTTAGGTTTTGCAGCTACATGACTTGATGCACTGTTATCCAAATCCATTTGGTCTTGTGTAATAGGTGACTCTTTATCCAAACTTGCTTTCAGGTGTTCCTCCAAAAATGTGACAGAATGACAGCCCTCAATAGCTTGCTTTTTTTTATGGTTGGGGGAGTCACTACAATCATTTCCTTCTTCAGAGTTCTCACTGAAGACTGATGCTGAGGACTCAAGCTTCAAAGGGACTTTTTTAGAGAACGAAAAAGACACTCCTGCCCTTTGAGAGGTACTGGTGCTATCTGGGAACATTTGTGAGACATGATTTCCAAGTGCATGGTGTCTTTCAGTAGGGGGATGGTGCCTGCTTATAATAAGTTGTTTTTTCTCTAGTATGCTTTTGGAGAAACCTTGTCCTTCACTTGTGATGGTTCTTTGAGAGCTCGCCGTGAACTTGCTGCCCTTGTACAGGAAAATGCCGTCTGGTGACTGCTGCTTTCCCAGGACTAATCGGGGGGCTTTAAGCAATGGTCCACTCCCAGTGATGCTTTAAGGTAAAAAAATAAAGAAAAAATAAGTCTGTATTAAGCAACCAAGTTATGACAGAGCATGCATTTGACAATGTCTGTCCAGTGAAGGAGGGTATCGCTCAAGTTTTTACAAGGGAAAGCTGTGTTTCAACAGGGTAAATGTGCAGTTTATCATCAGTTTGGGCTTCTGTGTGGGCAGGACAGTCTTTACACATAGAAAACTACATGTTTAATGTCAGCACATGCTCTTTCTCATAGTTATGCCATGTGCAAGCAGAAAAAATATTGGTTTTACTCCAAATTTCTATTTAGGAGAATTTAATCTGTGGTAAGTCTTGGTTTTCTGAAAAGCCACTGCAAAGGAAATTGTGCTATGTTCAAAAAGAGATACTTCCACCTGGAGCATCTGCAAAATCAAACTCTAGAAGAGAAAGAGAAACATTCTGCTTGCTTAGGGAGGAATGTGTTTGTTTGAATTTTTTGAGTAGATTCTTATTTTATCTTTAAATTATTCCACAATAAATGACTTTTCAAAATATTCAAAGAGATATTCATACTAAAACTGTCAGCAAACATCGGAGGGGAAAAAAATCACAACTTCACTGGTCTCATTATCAACCGTGATTTGACTTACTTTGCCACATTTTCTCTTTCTGTATTTTACTTTCAATAATTACATTATTCCTCTTTTCAAAATATCTCAAATTTTAAATATGATTTAGTTTTCTTGTAATTAAAAAAAAGGTTACCCATTCTAGGGCCTTGACAAAAATGGCAAACGACTGGTTTCTTGAAACAGATCATTAACTGAGACCGAAATGACTGTTGCCATTTTCCATTAGAGACATGCCATATATAGCCACCATGAAAGTGTTTTGCCAAGATATATTTTAAATACAAATTTCATTAGACTAATTATCTACATTTGCTATCAATGCAGTACTACAGTACACTACCAAGAAAAAGAATTGGAACCGGATTAAATAAAGATTTTGATAAAAAAATTTATAAAATACTTTAATTAAGTGTAAATAAATTAAAACCGCTAGATCTGCATATAAGCTATCTATAATTGGCAATCATGTTTTATAAATGCTATAAAAATACATTGATCGTTAACAATGGGAAAGACAGAAAGACTCCCTGGAGTAGGGTCAACTCATACTATGAGAATATGTGCGCTTTTCAGAGAATATATTTGCATTTGCCAGAAATTTGGCATCAGGAGATACAAATTAACCCCTATTTGTGCATCAAGAACAAATTATCTCTTGGAGAAGGCGTATAAAGAGATCCTTTTCAAAGCCTTCTTGGAATAGCGAAATAAAATTTTTCTGTGCACAAGATTAGCAACAATTTTGTTGTCAAATTGAATTAGTTCCTTGTAAGGAACTGTGTTGGAACCTGGGATGGTAACAGTTATATGTGTGTGTAGAGTTCTGCTTACAAAGGTTGACATTCTGTCTTCCCTGAGCAACTGGGAATGCTACCCCTCCGCCAAAACCACGGTGCTCAGCCTCCCCTGAGCCTATTAGTGATTACAGAGAGGCATAGCAAGATCTGTTTTTCCACACTCTTTGCAAAATATTATGAACTCCTGGCTCTTTCTAAAAGCAAACCTGCTCTTTCCCACGCGGTCTCATTCTGGCTTTCCTATTATCACCACATTACCGGTCTATTTGAGACTACATCTTCAAGTGCGTGGGCATAAAGGAAGCTTCCCACAGGCAGCTGCATTTGTTTCAGCAGGTTTGTATGAAAATGGAGTCATAACCATAAAAGTGATATATTAGCACCAAACTGTTATATTTCAGCAGATTGCTCAAAAGCAATTACATAGGCCAAAATGAGTTTGTAATAAACTCTGAATGCTATTATTTCCAGGGTACAGTAGTCTTGAGATGAATTTAAAAGAATGCCAGTTTATTTATCTGATTAACTCATCGTGGTCATAGATTAACACAATCAATTGGTCTGATGCAATCTATTCTACTGAAGCATTCAGTGTCATTAAACAAAGGAGATTTCTCAAATTTAAAGGTTTATTAGTGCAACCTTTGTTCTCTATCTTGATATTCATCAATAGAGCTAACAGTATTAGACAAACTTAATTCAGTTAATTACTTGTTTTTCATTCAAATAATGATTACCCTACAGAGAAACTGTGAGAATAATACCAGTACCCTAAAAGTAGTAAAAATTTTTCACGAAGGGTTTATCCTCTCCCATTAATTTGCGATCAAATGTTAAGACACTCATACTAATCTCTTTTGGTCAGTTTGGATAAGGTAAAATGGTGATATTTAAAAGCGTCTTCAAAACACTGCATTTAGAAGACATGAGAATAACTATCTGCAGGAGAGAAACCAACAAACTTTCAAACCCCGTGTGATTAAGTCGGGAGTTTTCAATGTATGGTTTGCAGAGCAGGGACATTTGGAGTTGAAGACAGCTGAAAACAGGTTACAGTGCACACAGTCTCTGTACATTACATTGTGGAGGAGTAAAAATATTAATATTTCTTCTGGAGGGGAGGAAAGAGGGCATTAAAATCTCATACAAGTTTTAAAAACTTGCCATTCTGACTGCTTCCGTAATTCTGCAAGTTGGTGGAGTCGCTTGAGTGCTTTTTCCTGTTTCTTCTCATCTTTCCATGACTTTGAAGCCACATTTCGAGCAAATTCCCTTTGTTTTAAATCTTTCAATCTCTGTGAGAAAAGAATATAAACAGAAGGGATTAGAGATGTACACAGCAGATACAGTTCCTCTTACTCAATTTATTCACGTTTCATGAGGTCAGTATGTAAATGGAGAGTAAAAATATACTTTAAAGACTATAATAGTAAGAAGAGATTGGAAATGCTATTTTTGCTTAACAAAACAACATGATTTGGCCTCTGCTATTTAGCTGATACATACCTATATATGAATGGTAGCTTTTATTTTTTCTTATGAACACACAAATATTCTGTCGTGTACAAATACAGACACAAAGCTAGAATCCATGTAATGAGGTCAGCATTCTCCTATTTAATTCATCCTGTTGAAATGTAATCCGCAGGCATATACTGGAATAAGTCTGAGGTCCTATGTGTAATATATTTTATAGTTCTCTACTTGCACATGTATGTGTGTATGTGTGGGGGATTCTCTGTTGGTTTTGTACCTTTTTAAGGCTGAATTATTTTCTCAAGAGAGAACCACTGTCTGAAATATTTGATCAGGAAACTCTTTTGTAGATATTTTCACAATTTTTTATCTCCTCACACATCTATAAATCAGATAATTGCTGTTGGAGAGAGCAAAATAGTTTGCCTTTTTACATTTTTTTTATTGCCTGATTTTGCACTACCGATAACACAAGGAGAGCGAAAGAGAAGATGTAAACCAGAAAGGGTCGACAGCATCCTCTGAAAAAAACAGTTGTCTCTGAGTTCACTCTGCTCTCTAGGAGTCAGCAAGTCACGTCTAACCTTACAACTCCCCAGTTCAGATCCATGCTTCCATACTCCATGGCAGAAATGCCTTCCCTCCTCCCCACTCCTCCAGTGCCATGATGTTTGGGGAAAAATGTTTACAAGCTGGGAAGGAGCTCAGTTGTATTCAGTCAGATGCCCAAAATGGAAGCTTTGAGGACCAGAACTGAAGCTAAACGGCTGCATTAGCTCGCCCCTTGGTCCAGAGGCAGCCCTGTGCTCATCTGTGTAATTTAGAACTACAGTATCAACACCATGAAATGCTAAATTTTCCACGGAGCAGTTTTTGCAAAGTAGATTTGAAGAAAGGTTTTGATATCACCGTCATTTTTAAACTGCTGCTCATCTTTCAACATCTGTGCCTACTTGAGTGTCCACCAGCACCTAAAGATCAACATCCCAACCACTGCCATCAACTCATGCTGTTTGTTTCGCTGCAGCATGGCCAAAAGATCAACATGCATCAGTAGGATAAACTGAAGGCTGACCAAGCATTGTAACAGCAGATATTGCTTTCTGCTGCTCAGGTATGGGGAGCAGTCTAGCCATGGCACAGAGCTGTACACTGGCCAACATGCACCTGCTTCTGAGAAACAGGGCTGGAGGCAAAGAGTCCTCAACTTGCAGAAGTCAAAAAAATTATAAATGCACGAGAGAACTGCTTTCTGGAGAGAGGTCTAGCCTTTGCCAATAGATTAAGACAAAGCAAATAGGTGAAAACCACCATCTAAAGAGATGACAACTTCTTTTTTGTCCAGCTAAAATGGAAGAATCCAGTTAGTGGCAATGACATAATATGACAGAGAGGCATGGGAAAACTTGGTGGAAACAGACCATAAAAGGTCTTTTCTTTCTGTGATTTCCTTCTGTGAAGAGTGCTGGGAAGCTGTAGTGAGCTTCTCTCACTGCTGTCACATCAACTTCCTTCAAGTATGGGATTTTTTAAAAAGTCAGATAACATCAGTGAGAGAAAAATAAATGCTGGGAGACTAAGAGCAGAAGTTTCTTGTTTGCTCTCAGCCATTTGGACCCCAAGACATGCCTCTGAGCACTGATCTGGAGACATGGAGAGCTGGGCTGTCCACAAATCAGCTGCTCAGGGAGTTTAAGAGCTGGCTGTCAGCCACCCTGATGTTTCAATCTCTGTTGGATGAGGATGAGAAAGCCAGAAAGTTGCTCGAGGAACTGGTGCACCACTAACCAGCAAGAAATACCAGGCTGCCTAGTGCCTGATGAAAGTTTAACCATTTCATCAGAACTGTCTACAATCTGTCAAATCTGTATGTTTCTCCGTAAAGTTTTTATCAGCCCAAACATCCAGTGCTTCATTGAACTAGACTCTGAAACAGAACAGCTGCAAAGTCCTTTTTAAAGCTCTTAGGCTTCAGCTTCTTGGAAAGAAATGGTTGCTCCACCATATGTTTAGCTCTTACCTGTCTCTTTATGTGCCCTCTCTCATTATTCATTTGTCCCTTGCCAAGTCAGTCACATAGCACTCCATTCCCTCAACCCAATTTTCTGCAATTTACAGTAAAATGGATGAATATGTAAGACAATGTTACTTTTGGTTCAAGAAAGAAGCTTTTCAAATAATTTATTAAAGCCAAAGCTGAAAAAGAAATCAGAGAATCTTCCCAGAACAAATCCAAATGTTCTGTCAGCTAAGTAATATTTACAAGAGTGTGGAGATATTTAAGCTGTAAAGATCCTGTTCTCCACAAAAATACATAGGTGGTCTTGAGCCTTATTAACATGTCCAGTGTGAATAAAGGGCAAAGAAACACATTTGAGAAATGCCCTTTAGAGTGACTTGCTATGTTTTAGCTGTCACCATGAGCTGTTCAGCATCACACATGAAGCATTCATGAGGAAAAACAGAAACAGTTTCTACCTGTCGAGGAAACAAAGAATGGTGTGAAACTGAGAACTATGGAGCGCAGTACTGCAAAGCAATGCCATTTCATTTCTTTGACAGTTAGGATAATAATCAAAAAAGCAAATGGACCAACACTAAGAATAGGAGTTCTAGCAGGATTTTTTGCTCTCTAATGGCATGCAGAGTGTGTCAGAGAAGCATAGAGAAGAAAAAGAAATGTAGGTAAGCATAGCAGAGAACTCATCAACTGGAGCTGAAATCCAAGAAATCAAAAGCATCTACAGTCTGAGGAGAGAAAGGGCTCTCCCTGCACATCCCCTCAGCAAAACAAAACAAAGCTGCACTGCCAGAGCTCTAGTTAGGAATCATAATGAAATTTGTCAGTTGTGTTGGATAGATCATGGGACTGCCTGCTGAACCTGCAAAACCCTGGTTTTCTTCACTAATAACCTGTGCCAGACTTCTGACAGGCACACAGATATTTTCTGCAGGTGGGGTACAAGAGCATGCAATTGAGCAGGTACCTGAATGACAAGCCCAAGCTCGGCAGGTGTGCTTGAAAATTAAAGTTGCTTTACACAGCAATTGCATTTTTCACATAATTAGGTACTTAACCGGGCATCCAAATACAGGCACGTATAATAAAATATGATTTATTTAATAGCTTTCTTGTGTTCTGTCCTTCACCTGCTACAAATATAGTTGTCATGGAGTTATATTTCTTTTTGAGACTCATGTTCTATTCTTTTTATCATTTTTGTACCTCTGTGTGTGTGTGGACATTTCCATTTCTAAAAGTAACCCACCCATTTTTTTATAAATACCAACAGAGAGTATTAGGAGACTACAAAATAATATTCATTGTCATGGAAAGATTTACTTGTAGAACCAAGTCTGAGTCCCATTGGCTCTTCCCTCTAAGACTCAGTCAAAAACTGCTGAAACTATGTTTTTCCTCCTGGAACTCTGGTACGAATCACCAGGAGATTTAAATGACCTAATGGAGCTGCATCTTCACTACCTACTTTTGCTAGACCTGAAATAACAGTGGTCAAATACCTGTAATTTAGCAATTTATTCCCATTATTAATGTCTGGGGTTTTGTGTTTTGTTCTCTTTTAAATTGTCGCTTTATTTGGGCCAGTACTTGCTTTGCACTAACCTCTGAGCACCTGAAGAATGCTCTCTGCTGGCTGCATTTGCAGTACTGAGTTTATTTTCTATCCAGAGTTATGATCCTGATTTCTATTCTTCCCTAAGCAGGTAAATGTTTATCTGGATTGCTGTTCATCTGATCAACTTCAGATGCCTTTCTTCATGACCACTGGAAAGAAATAAGCACTTTAGGGACCTAACCACCCCTTTTTAAAGCAGCTGTCTAAAACAAGAGTGAAATGTAAAAATACCTCTTTCTTTTCACCGTGTACAGAGGCTATTAAAGTCATCTATCTTAATTATTAAAGGATGTTCCTCTAAGAAGGAGACACAGCTGACATCCCAGTTCAGGTGCCTTTACACCAATGCACGCAGCGTGGGCAACAAACCAGAGGAGCTGGAACCCACTGTGCTCCTACAAAGTTAGGACCTAATTGCCATCACTGCAACCTGGCTGGAGGAATCAAGGGTTTAGTCAATAGGCCCACCTGAGAAACTGCTCTCTGGGACAAGGGAGCATAACCAAGCTGGCAAATCTTTAAGCAAGTTTTCCATAGAGCATAAGAGCTCTCAATCCCTTTGTATAAGAGAAAAGGAGACTGGCATGGCTGAGTCAAGACCTGTTGGTCAAATAAAGAGGCAAGAAGGAAATGCAAAGGTAGTGAAATGATGCTGCTCAGTTGTGTAACGATCATTTAGGAAGGCCAAGGTGGAGCTGGAGCTGATCTTGGCCAAGGATGAAAAGAATAATAGGAAGAGCAGGAATGTCAGCCAGAAAATGAAGGTTAAAGAAAGCATACTGTCACATAAAGAAAGCAAACAAGAGTGGTCAGCTGGTAACAACAAATGAGGAGGAGGCTGAGCTACTCAACAACTATTTTGTCTCATTCTTAACTGGCAAGTGCCTCCGTTTGAGGACCATATGAGTATGGTACTGGGAGACAGCATTACTTCTCCTTCTGAGTAGTCTGCCAGGGGCTCTGCCATTATATAGATTTAACAGAGGTTCTCAGTGTTAACTGCTTCAGATTCTGGGAAGAAGAACTGTTGTTGCAACTATACTGCGTAGCAAATCCTCTTCTTGTTCACAGTAGTATAACTACATTGGTGTAAATAGAAGGCATCTTTGAGATGTTCTGTATAACTTCTATATATTAAGCTAGAAAATGTCATTTAGTATAAACTAATTTTTTCCCCATTACATTTAGAATATTTTTGTTCTGGAATATCATTCACAATGCAACCTCCAAAATACTCATTATCCTGTAATGCATTCCAGCCCCAGGTAAAAATATATACACCACATTAGGTATATGTCTTCTGTTATATTTAGAGAGCCTTCTTTAAACTGAAGTCCTTGAACTAATGTGTTTGAGTGCCTGATTTGCTTTAAAGATTTATTTCCACTCAGCAAAAAAGCTCCTTAATTAAGTTCTAACCAAATTCACCATAGAAGGGTTAATTGAGGAAAACAGGAATGTTAATTTCAGTAATTATTCTCTTGCCTGTAACCCTAACATTGGAATCAAATGCATTATTTGTAAAATGATTTCACACCACAAACCATCAAATGAGAATGATAGTCACTAGAGAACATATTTAAACTTCATGTCTAAAGCTTACAGTATTAACTTGCTCAGTGGAAGTGAGGAAACAGCAACAAAGGAATTTGCCTTTACTCTGGTAAATAAAATCCTAAAAATAAATTGGAAAAGCTATTATATACAGGAATTAAAAATGAGATATGAAGCCAAAAGCTAGGTGATAAATTTTCATTTGTTTTACCCATGAATACCCTCAGATCACTTTGAAGTGTGTGCAAGCAATTATTTGTTAGACTATTTTATATTATAGTCAGCTGTAACAGATTCAATATTGGTAGTGGAAGTGAATGAGAAGACAAAAAGAAAATACTCTGGTCTGATTGGATTAGGGAATGAGATGATAGCAGGAGGGAGGAAGACTCAGTCCTCAGACATGCCCTAGAGAATCCATCTATCAGTGAATGAGATGCTGATCGTGGATCTAACCTGAAGGATAAATTACAGATGGCCCCTTAGAGGGCTTGTGTTTTCCTATTTAACCAGACCTGCAAATATTCCTGCTAATTAAACTGATTTCATCTATTGTTGAATGAAAGTATCCATTTGTGGATGCTTTTCATTTTAAAAGATCCAATTGTACTTCTCATAAGAATCCCCCAAATAAAGTTAAAACAGATGCAGTTGGTGGAGGCCGTTTCCATAGGGAAGAGGACAGAACATGTACTTTGTGCCAGCACCTCATTCCTGTGGAAGCCTGAGCTATTGACCACTCGTTTCTATTTGCCATCACCTCCACCAAGCTGGCTGCATACTGTGTGCTTTGGTTAGATGTATTTAGTGCCACTTTGGAATACAGAGCAATTTACCCAGAAAAATCAACACATTTGAATGATAAAAAATGTGGGGCAGGGTCTATATATTCCCTTCAAGTTCATGTATTACCTCACTTGCCAGGGTGTTGGGATCTTTCTTAGATCAAAAACATCATCCCATATATTGTATTTCTTTTTCTTTCTCATTTCAGCAGCTAAAAGTAAAGAAACTGACATTACAGATCCTGTGCAAGACTAGCTCCTTTCAAAACTTTCTTGCAATTTTGTTTTAAAAATATTTAAGTTTTACCACGTCTTTAAAGCTTGTCTCACCACTTTGTTTTCATTTGTTCTAACTATTGCAGGCAGAATACAAAGTCACCTACATTTTAGTGTAAAGAGAGAGAGTCTAAATTATCCCAGAATTCTACAGGTGAGTCCAAAACCTGGCCTCAAACTTTCTTCAATGCAGTCAGCACACTTTCAGAATAACAAAAATGACAGTGGAAATGCCCATACATGGATTTTAAATAGCACTTTTCATAGTCAGATCTCAGATTTCTTATGAAACTTCAGCTTTACCCTGATATCATTTTACAAATAAATAAATAAATAATGGCATAGAGAGTGATTTCTGGAAAGAGCAGGGAGGAGACTGAATCAACATTTACAGGTATATGCTTAATTATCACCTCTAACTCTTTGAACACCCGTTGAAAAAATATGTCAGACACCTGAATTAAACCTAATTTTGATTTAGCTGTATAATAGGTTGATTCTTGATAACTATAGTAATGCTGAGGGAACAACAATAGAGCATAAAGGATATACCTCTTCCAAATTATTGTGCTATGTTCATAGTTTACATAGAGGAAAGTTGACTCAGCCACTGCACAGTAAATTTGAAGTGCTCTACAAGAGAACAAGTCCATCACTAAAAAGAGACATTTTAATATGTACTTGAGATAAATGTAACCTTGCTTCACCAGTCACTGAACTTTAGGTGAAAATTTAGGAACTGGGCAAATCTGAAGGACATAAAAGGGAGTTATAAGCAGAAGCTTCATCAAATATATGAAGAAAGTGAAATATTGCCTTTTTCAATGGGATGTAATAGCTATCTATACAAAATATTTTAGGGTATGGCTTTTTTTCTTTCTTTTTTTTTTTCCTGTGGTGGCACTTTTTTTCTTTAATCAGTCAAAACCAAAATATTCCTTCTCTTGTATTTGCTCTAAGTAGACTGAGCTCTTCTGGAGTAGGATGGCTAAAGGTAACCAGGAATCTAGCAGCAATTCTATTACAAAATGCCTTCTCAGAGTAAAGGAACTTTAATAAATGACATTTCCTTGCAGTTTTGCTCAATCAGAACAGACCACAAAGGAATTTTGTAATCATCCAATCAAAACTTTCCATTAACACAAGACAGGGGACATCCAGATAAATTGATGAACTCAAGTTACTTTGACAAGAACTATTTAATATAATCCATATTAAATTAAATTAATTACATTATAATTCTTCAACACTTTATGGAAACCTGTATCAACCATGCTGGTATTTTCCCTGGCACTAACATCAGAATGACAGATTTTCTTCTTCATCCTTTTAAAATCCTACTTATGGCATCATCTAACTTGATGCTTTTTCCTCTAGTGCTCTGAGACCCCTTAAAAATCAGTATTACTTATTAGGAGAGTTTATGGCCTGAACCAGCTGAGACTGGCTTATCTCTATATTTAGACAGAGATTTAATATTTATCTCTGGAATATGTTGTTTAAGGTCCTTCTTAAGTATTGGTAGAGTGGTACTTCACGATCATCCTAAACGTTGCGGATGTAAGTCATCTGGCTTTGTTCCAAGTATAGAACAGAAATCTGTATTGAATAGTCCTTTTTATATCACTGCTAACAAGTAAATAATTTCAATTTGGACCAGAAGATACTTTATGTTCTCAATATATTTTCAGAAACTTTCTTGCCCTCACATCTGATGACTACAGATTTTTCTTTTGCCCTTTTTACTTCCTCCATCACTTCTTTTCCAGTTTCTATGCTTGTGATTTATAGTATTTACCATCCATTTTTCCTTTCTCTCTGTTATTATAAATTTAAGACAGAAAGAATTGACTTTCCTTCTAAATGAGATTAGCTGTTTATAACCTATTGGGTCTTTTTCAGTTCTGGGATTTGGGTTCTTAAACCATCTGCCAAGTGCTCTTTGAAATTTCTTTGTTCTCTCTCACATCTTTCCATTTGTTTTCCTCCTCCCAGCCCGTTTGGCAAGCTCATTCACCTTTATGAAACTAGGTTCCTAAAAGAAGTGTATGTTACAGTTCGTTATTTATACAGATATATGCAAATGTTTTATTTGCATTTGTTGCTTCTCTTTTTTTACTTCCTGTGTGTCTGTATTGATCATCATAATGCTAACTACATATAGATTAAAGATCAGTTTTAATGCATATGTTATTACTTTTAGAGACCCACAATATGGATGAAGTTTATTTGTGCTATTCTTGTCATAAGGGAGGCCCACAGAGGCAGCACATTCAGATGGAAGATCTGTTAATTTTAATTTCTTCATGCATGGGATTGGAGTAGCAGTTTATGTTCCAGTCTCCGGTTTATTTACAGAAAAAGATGAACAGATGTTCTTTTTTTTTTTTTGGTAATTGACTCCTGCAAGAGCCTGGTTTAGCCTTTGATTATCAGAGACAATCTTCTGAGAACACATCTCAGTACATTGCACTGATTTTTAAAAAGGTTATTTTCATCATATTTTTTTAGTTTATTTAATTATTTCCCAATTTTGCTTCACATTATTATTATGCATTTTCTCCTTTGATGTTAGTGTCCTTTCTTCCCTCTGCTTGGCTTATCCAGCTCTCTTCCCAGTTAAGCAGCATTTCCTTCTGAAATAACAAGTACAATAAGGTGCTTCCTAAGCAAATTCTGTGTGTCATGGAAAAAGATGACCAAACTGTAAAGAGTGAAAAATTACCTAATTTTCCAGTTTATAAAGGCGAAGATATTTTGATCCTATCTAGCTCCCTTTTTACTGCCATATGCTTTAAATAGTATTTATTTGCAACTTGTGATTTGTATTTGGTCCCCTTTGACTTACTGGTGTGCAACATGTCACTGAGCTGAAACTTGACACACTTCAATGAGATGCCATAATTTAAAATTTTTATAGTGTTCTAGAAACTGCTCCCTGAAAAGAAAGTGGAAATGAACATGATGTATGTTTATAAGAGCAATCCTGTACTACTTTTCTTACCCACTCATATGTTCTGGAGTTATGGGAGGTAACATTTAATGTTATCCTCTTAGCCATGCTCCAGATGATGTCTGTTTGTATTCACTCTTATATCAGATGATGCTATAAACACACATCTAGTTTTTCATGTAGACATGAGCATGTTTAATATTCTAAAGATGATGTATCACTTGCTGTTTCTGAAATACTTTGTCACTTCTCAAATTCTTTCCTGTCACTTGACACAAAGAACCTTTTAAGCAAGCTTTACTACTCCCTCCCAGGAAATTTTCATTCCTGTAAAATTTGAAGTTGCTCTTTTATTTATACCACAGTTTTTTATTCCTCTAATCCATACTTTTCTACACCCCTGAATTTTAATTATTTCTTGCAAAAAACCAGAAATACCATGAGTATATGTACTGAAAGGGAAAAAGAAGCTTCTTAAAATTTGCATCAACACAGATATGGTACGGTGATGGTGGTTTAACATTCTTTACACTAGGTGAGTTAGAACAATACTGGAAACTATTCTGGAGACAAGGAGAAGTAGGGCAGCTGGATTAAATGTTATAATTTTAATTTCTGAAAAAAACCTTGATTGCTTTTCCATGTAGTATAGGTTTACCTTTTAGAGAGACCTTGTGCAACTGTAAAAAGAATTATATAAGAAAAAAATTTGTTCATTTCCCCGAAATAATAAAATTTCTATAACAATTGTATATTTCTGATGCACTCCATGTCTAGATATGTTAGGCTATGACTTGTTATTTAGCATGTGTACTGTTTCAATTCATAATTATTTTCAAACTGAAACCCAGAATCTTAATTTTTTTTCCCTTTTTTTTTTTTAACCAAGCAAACAGACATTATGGTGTCCTAAGTTTCAAAATGGGAAGGAAATCAAAATCTGACACAAGCTATTGACATCCAAGATTCTGTCAATGAATTGAATATTTAGTGTAACTCAGACTCAAATTATATAAAAGTAACACAGAACTCAGAAAAGACAGTCATTATGAGCTGATGAGAAGAATTAATGTTGCTTTGAAGTAAAGATGAGATTAATCTGAATATTCTGGAATCCTTTTGAGAGGTGAAAATTACATTGTACCTTTTAGGTAATATTTGTGTATGCAAATATTGGTAACTATCACAGAATCAAAGAATATTCTGAGCTGAACGATTGGGTCCAAATCCTGGCCCTGCCCAGGACACCCCAAGTCTCACACCAAGTGCCTGAGAGCATTGTCCAAATACTTCTTGAACTCTCAGGCTTGGTGCTGTGACCAGTTGCCTGGGGAGATTATGTTACTTACAAACTGCATTGGTTTACCCCTAAACATGATATTACTTTACCCTGTAGTTCCTCAGTTAATTATGGTCTGATATTCACACAATCCAGGCTAAGACTGGAGATCCAGGGCAGGTTCAGAATACGAGCCATAGGTTGTTTTTCTTCTGCCAGGTATGATTTAATGCCCTGTTGAATACCACAGATCCTAAATGGAAAGTGTAAACACACATCAGTGAAATGTGATTTTTCAACCTAAGTATTTAGATGTCGTAAAGAAAGCAGGATTTGGAATCCATCAATATGCTAAGGGCTGAAAACAAGCCAAGAAATGCTAACTACAAGCATAAAGTATGTCACAGGGTTCCAGGGGGTGACTGTCAATTCCTCTATACTTACATACTTGTTAAAAGACTAGAATTTCTGCTGTGCAGAAAATTTTGATATCTGGGATTTCTTTATTTTTTAGTCTTAGTGGGAGAATCAAATTTGCAAAATTTATTTTAAAAGTGAAAATATCAAGTGGCTTGATGTTAACACATCTAAGTAGCAATGCAACATAATGCCTTAAAGTTGCAATTTTCATAATTCCTGTATCTCAAGAAAGACAAAAAAAAAGGTGTGGTTATTATAATTAATATTATGAAAGTATTATTACATGCCTTACAAGAAATTTTGAAATGTATTTTTCTGAAGTAACACTGCTGAAGCAAAGTATGTCAGTCTTTATGAACCACTTCAAATTGATTGAAACCAAATGATGTAAAATTTCTGTATGAAATATAGTTTTGATCTTCTCACATTCTTGAGTAACCATTCCGCTCTAAAAATATTTCCTGAAAAATTAATTTTTAGGGTTTTTTGGTTTGGTTTGGTTTGGTTTGGTTTGGTTTGGTTTGGTTTGGTTTTGGTTTGTTTTTTTTTCAAGAAATACATATTTTTTACTGTCCCATCACCTGCATTGGTGTGTTTGTTTGGTATTCACATGCATGTCACCTACATTTCTCTATTCCCTTGAAATTTAATCTCAGAAGATTAAAGAGCCCTCATCTTTTTAATGTCTTCTGATGAAGTCTAATTACTATCAAATTTTTAAAAATGGGAAATGATAATCCGTCTGGGTTACCTCCTTTATTTTTCCCTTAGAGATATATTAAAAGATGTTAATTAATGCATTTAGCTAAGCAAGGATAATAAATGACTCATCTCACCATTTTTATTGCTGTCTTGGTGATGCACAGATATGTTTCTGTTTTGCTTTTAAATATTTGTTTCTGCTAGGAATGCCCCTTAAATATGTACAAGACACATTGTAAGGTTCCTTGAATACAAACATAGCTGATTAGCATGACTTAAAGCTCCACAGGAATCGATTGTGCAGATACATTCTTGCATATTAATTACTGCTTGGAAGGTGCAGACATTTAAAAATGAACAGAACTATAACATGCAGATTCTGGACAGATGTTTATAGTGCCAGATATACTTTGTGGATGTCAATGGGATTAAAAGAATTATCATTTTTTCAGGTGAGGGAAAGTTATGAGCAAGTTCAAAACTTATGCAGAAACCAAGAGAAATGTAACTTTTCTGTGAACGTTTAATATTTTGCTAGCACAGCTAATTGCTATATTCCCAAAAAGCTGATTATGGCACAGGACTGCCTCAGGTTAGATAAGTACAGATGTGTCATATCCTGTGGAACAGGTTCCTTAATCTGGCTGAATAATACCTTATTCTGAAAGTCATTCCGCAAATATGAGTTCAAGTACTTGTGAACACACAGCCAATCACAGCAGCTGGCAGTGCTTTGCCTCCCTCACCTCACTGTTTGTAGATACTGTAGAGCCTGACCTTAACATGACACATCTACTGATTTAACACAAAATCCCCAACCAGCCATGCAAAATAAGTGGCCTATATGCAATATTATGTAATGTTTGCCAGTCTTTGGAAGCTGGCACAGGAAATAGAATGTATGTCTGCATTCAGTCTTGCCCAGTTCTTGCTAGTTCATCATGAGCAGACAGTTTCGCATGACTGGTAACATTGTGCATAGAAGCAGGTAGAAAATATGCTGTTTGTTCTGCTTCTTCTGTCCTAATGTCTGGTATTTAAAAAGTGGAAAAGACCTCTGAATACAGAGACGTTAAAAAGTACAACAGCACCCAATATAATTTCTCTTATTTATTAAATAACACAGGCACAACTCCAGCCTGGCTGCCCTAAAGGTTAACAGGGAATAATAATCTAAACATAAATATTTAGGTTCTACATGCCTATCTCGTTTAATTAAGTAATACTGTATGTTCTGCATGTATTAGCATTTCAGAACTCAGAACCAAAGAGGAATATGTTGATTTTGATAAGTCTTTTTGCGCACTAGGAAAAAGAAGTATGACTGTCTCAAATATATTTTTTTATTTGAATAAAAAAAAAATCTTTTGTTTCAATTTTTTTTTTTTGTTTGTTTGTTTCAGCTATCATTGCCGTGTTGACCAGTCATAACAGAACGTTTTAATTATTTTAGTTTGGGATCCTTTTCTTTGTCTATATTTTAAATAGAAGCAAAGTTTGAAGCAACGGGAAATTATTTGAACCAGAGATGTTGAGTTTCCACCTGATTCACTGCACCTTTTGTCTAAATATAATTGAAGAAGAATGTATTTCTTCATGCTCTGAGTGAGGAATTATTGTACAAAATTAAAACCTGAACTGATATTTTGAGGTGGAATTTCATATTTTTCTGTGGTTCGGTATCATCTATTTTGGTTTTGTTACAAATGTAATCCTTACAATTCCTTTCTTATTTTAATAAACCATCCATTACACGGCATCAACCATTCCTCCTGCTAGGAAAATTACTTTTAAAACTTTAGTAATTAAGAAGTGTACCATCTGAGAAGAACAGAAAGAACAATAACACAGGCATTAATGAAAAGCACTTCCTCTAACTGACATTCTGGTTATTGCTATGTCTTTAATGCCAAAATCTGATAGTACACTTTTGTAATTCCTTATATAATGAAATGCTTAAGAAATATTCTACAGTCATTGGACCATCATTAACAACTATGAAATTAGATGTCCCATGGGTTTTTTTCCAATTTAAAGAGGGTTAAATTGCTAATTTACATGTTAATTAGCATTCATTCTAAATCACGCCAAATGTAATTCCATAACATCTAGCATTTAACAATTTAGCTCATCAAGACATTAAATTTAAAAGAAGCTCTGCATTATTTGCAAGAATTTTTTATTTTTTTTAAGGGCTAATGATGAAAGGAATCTCATTATTCTAAGTAACATGCAATTTAAAAAAAGGACGAATGCTGCCAATTTATTTACTTTATCACTGAGTAATAAGAAAGCAGCAAAGCACTGGCAGGGCAGCAGGCTTAACAGTTCTTTATAAAGTTCACTGATCTGCACAGCCTGCTAAGTTTAAAATAAAGAATTGTTTCTGGTGACATTTCTTTGGAATGTGTTGCCTCGAGTCACTCCTAATCACCCAAGTGTGCTCAGTGGTATTTGGTAACGCTGCTTGTGCTGCTGCAGAGCTACTCTGGTACATGCACTTGCTCTGGTGTGCAGTTGAAGCATCTCTGTGTAGCAGACCTATAAACACAAGCGTCCCCTCAAAACATTTAAGAAAATATTGCATGATATTATAAAGCAAGCATTCACTTTAAGAAAATTTCAAACTGGCAAAATAAATGTTCTTAGCACAGTGAAGCCACAGAATTATCATGTGGTGTATGTCCTGCTATGGGCATAGGTTGTACACTACTCCTTTGCTTAAATGCTGATGTCATCCTGTTTTGCTTTATGTTAGCCTTATTTACATTAGTTTCTGTGATGTGACACAACCTGATTGTCCATTCCCCTGAACTGCTACTTCAGCATTTCAAAATTGCTGAATTGCAGGTGCTCTGAAGCACAGCAGCTGTGATGGAAACATGTTTTTTGAAAGGCAGGATTTCTTTATGTCTAAATAACAGAAAGAAGCATTCAGGACAAGAAAATTTTGGTCTTATATTATCTAGCATTAGTAAAAGATGAAAACGTATGTGAAAACAGTGTTACAAATTCCATTCTTTGCTTTTTTCCAGAGTCCAGCCATTTTTTATGTTGTGTAAGTCCTTTGTATTATTTTCAATACAAAACTGTTTGCCAATACAATGTCTGTGGTCCTCTCTTTAACAGAATTAGGGTTGTGAAATGTTGCCTATTCACTCAATTCCTGAGATCTAAATGCAATGCCTCAGACATTGGTGGCTATAAGTGGCTGACATTAAGAGTTTCCTACTGTGCTTTATCCTGGTATTTCTCCTCGTTTATGGATTATTTCTCCTGGTCCTTCTTGTAACTCGTTCTTCTCCCTTGTCTTCTAATTTCTGAGTGATACTTGCATGCCTTTCTGTTCTTGCAGTTTCTGTCCACATCTATTTCCATAATTGCTTCCCAAACCCACTTGTTCTTCTGTTTCCCTCATTTCACATCATCCATTCTTTTGCAGGCAGCAGCTTCATCCCTTGCACAAAGCAGTTTAAATTCGCAAGTACAGTCCATCTTCAGTACTGAGTCAGGGACTTTTCCTCAGTGAAAATAACATGCAACCTCAGATTAAAGATTTCATTAGAGGGCAGATACATAAAAGTATCAGATTGGGGTGTCCCAACAGTATTGATTCTGAAGCCTTCTCACTTCTTTATTCTTGACTTTGCAAGTATTATGTATTTTTACTGTCATTTACTAAGGCTTGTGATCCATAAAGAAAATTTCAGCCCAATAACCAAAAGCAATGGAAAGCTTGTTCTTAAAATACAAAGTGTTTGTATTTAATTATTCAATTAAAAGCATCACAAATCAGTTCTGTATCTAACAATCCAGTACCATGGGGTAATCTAGTTTGTAATCAAAACTAATTTAGAAACCAAAATGATGAATGAAAGAAGTTCATTTACATGAACAAATCCTGAAAGAGCGAGAAAAACTTTTAATTATGGGAAAGGCAGTGTGCAAAAAGCATAACTATTCAGCAAGAAATTATCAAAACTTGCTCTTTGGGAACAGTTACAGTCAGAGTGGAAGTAATTTTTGGAAGTATGAACAAGAACGTGCACTGAAAAATCCATGTATGATGAACAGCTAAGAAAGTGTTAAGATATAACAGAAATAAGAGAATGTAATAAATGGCATAGGCATAAGCAGCAACAAGGAAATCACTGGTTTCACAATGAGCAAGAGAACAGTGTGTCTTTAAGGCAAAAAGACAAAAATGATAGGATAGACTACAGAAATGAATTCTTTGCTTCTAGCTTTGGTCTTCGTATAAAAAGAAATTAGACTAGACTAGAAATGTATATTGTTTCCAATGGAAGAGAAAGATGTGCTTAAAAGAATAGAGCAGAGAAAAATGAATTGTTATATGTATTGTAGAATAATGAATAAATAAAATAACAGTTGAGAATTCCTCAGCATCAATACCCCCAAATTCAGAAGAAAAAAAATGTTGCAAAGAAGCAGAAGTGTCTCACAAAGGTAATAACAGGAAGAGGTGATCATTCTAAATAATTGTATAGTAGAGATAGCTAAAATACAAACTGTTAATAGATTTGTCTAAAGTTAGAAATAAGAAGGCATTTCACTGAAACTAAAGAATACTTTGTGGAAAAAAATCTGTGAAACTGTTGACGATATTGAATCATAGTGTCAATATTCTGATGTATGTGTCAAAAGCATCCAATATGACTAAAGATATTTTTGGTAAATATTCTGGAGATGGAAAATATAAATAATAATAACGTTCATCTCTAACATTCCCCCCCC
>VZRS01008393.1:63743-78585 GCA_013398055.1 Ifrita kowaldi
CCCCCCTTGTAAAACATATAAGCATCCCTCATTTTATGCATTCAAATATTTTAATTTATTTTTGGGAGGCTGCTTATAGGCCTCCCTCTTAGAAAGTTCACAATTGTTTTCAGGACTGGGCCTAATTTTAAACCCTCTAAATTGCACACATATAACAATTTGCGTATTTGATAGTTGCTTTTGAGCATAGCAATCCATTGGTAGTTAAAGAGGACAGTAACTACCACATATACAATATTCCCGTGCCACTTCAAGTCCGCTTATAAACCAGCTGTTTGAGGGAATCTAACATCATGTTACTGTTTCTCTTGTTTGACTCCTTTTCTTTAATCTTACTAGGGATGTGAGAAATGTGAAAGTTTTGTTACAAGTGTGCATGTATTTCTTGACAAGCACCAAACCAAGATGATTTTTGTGAGTTACAGGAGTAGAATGCTGGTGACTGCAAACAGCACCTCTTGCTAACTGAGAGCAAGAAATTATGAGGTCTTTTACCATTCAGGTTCTTTCCTGAGGAGGCCACAGGGTACAGACCCCACGTGCAAAACTTGGCCCTACAAAAGCAGGGCCAGTGTCCTGCTTTGAAAGGATCAGCTTTTTAAAGGCCAATGTCCTGATGCACAGGTGCAGGAGCAGGGGCCACAGGGAAGGACCTCGGCCCTGTCCACATGGGAACACCAGAGGAATAGGGGCTCAACCTATGTTTCAAGGGCAAAAAGCAGAGACTACACAAGCACACACAGGAGTGAGCCTTCGTGCTGGTGTAGTCCTGTCTGTCATCAGTGTGTTCTTACAGCTGAATATACATTACTTTGTCCACAACAAGATTTCTTAGTATGTTTGCCTAATATCCCAGATCTAGAGGTGAAATTCCTCAGATATTGCCAAACCAGTTTTCTTTCCTCCAAATGAAAATTGTTTGGATAGTAGACATTTACTTTAGAGCCAAAAGATGTGACTTACTTTTCCCTCCAATAAACATGGAGATGCTGGAAAAAACACCCTCAAGATGAACTAACAAGATTTCAGCACTTACACTTATTCCTGGAGCTTTCTCTGAGTTAACTTATCAGTGCATTTTCTGGGTGGCAGCAGCAATGCTAGCTAAAATGTAAGCATATTTTCTAGCTTTGATGTTTAACAGCAGCTAAATCTCTGCCTGAATTAGAGTTTAAATCCACAAGCACCATAAAGGCTTAACAGTAAGTGGCAACAGCTGTATACACTAAATCAGACTCTCATGCCAAAAATATAACCAAATGCTAGTATGCATGGATATAAATACTGAAATACAGGTATGTGCATGTAAACTAGAGTAGAATGAAAGTTCTGTTCGCTTACTTAGTACTGCCTGCTTCAAGGACACTAAAATTTATGTTCTGGGGTGCTTTTTGTACGTTTTTTTTGTTTGTGTATTTTTTATCATATAAGAGAACGTGGTGCATTTAACTGTATGGTTAAATTCTGACAACAAAACTAGAGACTTGCTTTGTCATCAGAAACCCCAAGATGGCAATACCGTCTTGTTTTTCTTTGCTGCTTATTTCTATTATTATTATTACCATCACAATTATTATATTGCAGTACATGGAACAGATTTGTGATTTTCTCATTTGCTGACATCTAAAAACCTTGCTGACTGCTAAGGATTATTTATACAAAATATTGAAGGCTCCAACTACTTTGATGTTAACTGAATGGATGAACACTGTGCATGACCTGGAGTTATTCAAAGATTCCATTTAATAATGTCAACCAAATAGACATCTCTGTTCGAGTTTGGCTTCATTTTAAAGACGCACACAACATGGTTAAAAAGAACTACACTTACACGTTATTTTCAGCTTAGCCTACTCCACATATATTACATTTTCAGATAGCAGCCTATCTTGGTTATCTGTATCCTGATCACTTTTGAATTAATTCACACCAGGACCTTTGTGCTTTTCAGTGTTCAGATAGCTTCGGCAGAGCCAAGGCACTGCGTTCTGATGCAGTTAACTTCTGCTGCAGAGAATACCGCGAGCGAGCGAGAGCAAGCATCATTCTCCTTGATGCTGGAGGAGAGAAACTGCAGATTTATCTAATGGGCTGCTCCCCATGACTGCTGCCCCAGACTTTATAAAGTCATAGAAAAGAACACAAAGGAAAAAAGCTGTGATTTCAAGTGGGTTAGCTAATATGTGGTGGGCCGATGAGACATGTAGGCACAGGGCTGTGTGGTGATGAAAGTTTCTCCAGGAAAGTCACTCACACTCCTGCCCCAGCCTTGTTAAGTATCAGGCTTAACAACAGAGAGCTCAGGTAAAGCTGGGTGGGAGTGCAAACTTGTAATCAGACACATTTTCTGTGTTCAATTTATCCAGCCCTGCACTAAAATAAATTAATTTCCAGTAGCAGGTAATATCAGTGAAAAATTCTTGTAGTGTGTCAGGAAAGATGTTGAGACTAATGCTGACAAGACAACCAAAGGAATAAAAATTGCTTAATAGTCAGACAGTGTTACTCAAAAATAGATAAATAATATTAGAACTCTCCAGGGTCATTACAGTGTTAGGAGATAATGAAGATGTAGGCATTGATCTTTGATGGTCTGTCAAAAGTTTACGCATATATATGTACACTTACATCATATTTTTATATCTATAAGTATGAAGGTATGTAGCTAGCAGAGAGAGAGAGAGAAAAAGTCTGAGTATACTGCTTTATAATAATGTAACAGAGAAAGGCAGCAGAAAGACCAGCTATGCAAACAAGGCCAGACTGTCATCATAACATTTTGCAGCCTCTGAGGACAGGGAGGGCAATGGCTGGTATGCCAGCCTCTAGGTCCAGGACTCAGCACTTTCTGCTATAACAACTGGTTGAAATCATCTCTAAGAAAATGGATCACAAAATTAATTTTATGAAACCATAATATTTGGAGATTAAAGCCATAATTCTCTGAATAAGATCTGTTTCCTCTGGAAGACAAACAAAAGACTTACGATTAAGTACTCAGTGCAATATCCTTTTTTCTGCCTTTCTATCTTCTCTAAACATCATTGCCATTTTAATACAAATCATGAAGTAGTAGCATTTAAATGGGAAATCACATGGGACGACTACACTGTATTGTTACTGAGATGCAAAGAGTGTCTTATTTTAATTTACTCTCCATTAGAAGAATGATGTTTAGAACATATCCATGCAGATTACTAAACCTACCCTCAAATTACTGATGGGAAACAGAAAACGTACCTTCAGAGGAAGAAGGTCTTGTGGTGGCTAATGTCCCTCCCAGAATGAACATTTTGAAACTAAGCTAACTAAACCCACAGGAAACCATAAATTAACTTCTTCTTCTTCTTCTTCTTCTTCTTTTTTTTTTTTTTTTTCTTTTCAGGATTACTCTGATGAAAGCGTGAAGAATAGAGGCTTTTCTGTGACTGACTACAAAAGTCAGAGAAAAGGGTACATCCACACTATTCCTAGAAGCAAACTAATGCTGTTCCCAGACTTGGCTGACCAGGTAAGAAGTGAGAGGGGAGAAGAGACTGAATTACCCTGTCACATTAGGAGGGTAGATAGCTAATCCAGCACTAACTGAGCTTCTGAACTACCTCTGAAAGGGCAGGATGAGGTGAGCTTGCACTGCCAGTTTGTATTCCGTATGTGTCGTGCATTTCTGTGCAGACTCTTAGATTCCAGCACGATGTCTGGTAGCTTTTAAAGCAGTAAATTTATCTGAAAATTAAGAAGAGTTTTATTGCTTAAACAAGCCCTTTTATATCCGACCTGCCAAAACCTCCCCTGCCCAACAACCCAATCATAGCTGGTGCAAGAAGTAAGCTGCTTGATTTAGCATAAACTGCTTTTTGCAGGGGGAGTGTGTGAAGAGGAAAGAGCACAAATGGCTCCATTTGAGTTCAGATGCATTTCTGATGACTTAAAGAAACAGCTGAAGGGTGAAAAAATCCTTTGTGCAGCAAATGGGGATTTATAGGGATTAGAGTCACATGTTTAGGATCTGGAAAAACATTTGTTTTGTATTATTACAATTTTTTTAATGGATTAATTAATGGAATGGTGATGAGAGGAATTGCTTTTGATTTAATACATAAATACATAACTCTGGTTTGGGAGTGATGGGACAAAAGAGTCCCATTATTACTCATGGGTAACTGAGTGGGGTGCTTGAATTCAGCAGGATGGTTCAGCATGATGAGTGGGCAGGCCTTAGGCAGCTTTTTAATGAAGTGCTGTGATAGATGCACACAAAAAATTCCAGGGTGATTTACATCCTCTGTGATACTGCAGAAGACAAAAAGATTGCTTTCAGGGAGAGTGAGGAGTTTTGCCTCTAGCATTGCTCATTTTATTCAACATTATTATTTCTAATCCTCTGTCAGAAATACCTGCAAGTTCTAATGGTTTCACATTTCTGTGAGGTAGCTCCTGACCCCCGTGAACCCACAAGTGTGATCACACAGAGGACACGAATTCCCTGGCAACTTGGATGCACGCAATACCTGAGCACTTAAATGCGAGCACTAGCAGAAATACATGAGAAAAAAATACGTCTGTAGAATCTAGTTACACATGTTTAGCATGTCAGGTCAGCAGATATGATCTGTCAGAGGTTCAGAAATGTTCATTCCTGAACTTCACAAACCATTTTCTTTAAATTCTGAAGTGTTTATATGAAATAATTGCATTTTCCTTCCACATTGCCAACAGATACATGAATTTTGCTAAAATTGGAGGGAAATTAGGATCCAGGAAATAAGGTTAATAGGCACATATGGGTAGAATATACCTACCACGCACACATGTGATAAAATTGATACAAAAACAGTGATAAAAAATTAGTATTTATTATCTTTTTCCAGGAATCCGACATCTCATTAGGGATTATTTTATGTCATGTTCTGCATGCAAGGCAAAATGTATTTCACCCTGAGAAACAATATGAAACATAGATTTTAACTCTAGAAACAGATGCTTTAGAAAAAAATTAAACAAACTCTTTTCTGCCTTTGAAACAGCATGACCAGCTTCAAAGAGCATGGTCATATGCCTTCTGCATCCAAAAGAGGGACCTGGTTATTTGAGGAAGTGGTCTTTCCCCCTGCCTGTGGTTTTTAAGTAATTCCACATTTAAATATATCAAATTAAGTGTGGACATTGGTACTAAGCATGTATCTAAAACATGGAGGTCTTTCAGCCAGAGTAGCTTAAAATAAACTGTGATAAAGATGAATATTTTCCATTTTGCTTTAATGGAAAGGAGCATGTTAAAGTTGAAAACATCAAGTGATGAATTGTCTTCTACTTGAGTGAATTTAGAAACCTCCCACAGTCAATGAGGAAGGAAGAGGGACCATTGTAACATGCAAGACATTTGTCACGTTTACCTGCTTGTGAGCGTGGTCATAAGAATTGATGTGGTTGTCAAATTCCTGGTGTTTGTGGTACTGCTTGTCACACAGTTCACAGTAGAAGTTCGCCTTCACATCCTCCAGGGCCTTGGCTGCCGCTTTCTCCTTCTCAGCGTAGTCCTGCAGAGGCAGAAGCAAAGGAAGACATTTCACCTGAGATCATGAACTCCTGCTTCAGCAGCTCTTTTCATCATCCACGTTACAAGCCCTGGACAGCTAAAACACCAGACTCCATCCCAAACATGCCAAGGAGGTTTTGGTCTTAAACTGGATTTAATGAAAGAGTTGTGTTTCTTGTGGAATTGCTCTTACTACTCATTGCAGGTTCTGCAGCAAGAAAAGTAGAGAGGAATGGGGTGCAGAGGAATAGCATCAGGCTACTGCCTAGCTCCTGGGCAGGGAAGCCGAGCAGTGAAGAACAAGTAAATCCCCAGTGTTAACTCTGACACCAGCCCCAGACTGCCCCAACATCTGTCTGCTCATCTGTCTGTCTAGGTACTATTGCCCACAAGAAATGAACTGGTTTAATCTGATACTATGGCAGATTTTCTTTTGTGTTTCACTTTCTACCTTCTATGAAATATTCAGTGGGGCCAGGCAGCAGATTGCTATGGCTGGCTGAGATTTCCCCGGGGCAGAGACAGCTCTGCAAGAGCCTTTTCCATTCCTCCCTGTCCTCATCAACATCTGCATGAGGGAACACACCATCCAACCTACCCAAACTGAAAGTAACTCTTGCCCGCCTGACACAGGCCACACAGAGGAGAGCACTAGCTCATGTCTAGGCTCATGCAAACACAGCTGAAAACAGGGAAAACACAATTAGTTCCTGCGTAGTCACCCTCCATATCTCCCCAGTGACACAAGTGATTGCTATGGAGAATCAAATACTTTCAATGCATAATATTAGGTAAAAAGAGAAAAATTCAAACATAGGAACCAAAAATTTCTGAGTTCAAATTAATGCAGTAAAATAAAGGGCCTCATATGCAAAATTGGCAGCAGCCTTTGTCAGTCTTATTTCTTTTAAAAGTCCTTCATTATACTGTTATTATTATGGCACTTCCTTAAACATTTTGCATTAAAGTGCAAACTTCTGACATGGAAAACAAGAACAAAAAAGTTGGTAGAAGCTATTCATTTTATATTCATATTGACAAGCTGATATTTCTTGAGTGTATGTAATATATTGCCAGGGATTGCAGTAATTCATCATTTGCTGCATCGTTTTACTCTCCTAAAGAAATGAGTACTTTCTGCTGCTGCCAGGCTTTTCATGCTGTGCAGTCAGTGTTGTCTGCTATCCACATGCTTTCTGAGTTTGTCACTCTTGGTGTGACAAACTCAGAGTACACCAAAACCAGGACACACTGCACATCTGGGACAGCCGGCTCTTAGCACATCACACTGCCCAGCACTGCTCCAGGGACCACAGGAGGGTGGAGGCTGGTGTTTGGGTATGGCAAATCAACAGGAACATGCATTTTGAGCCCCTCAAAGGGGGAAGGACTTTCTTAATGAGTGACACAATTCAAGTCTGAGACTTGGCCAAGCTGTTTGTCGATGTGACACGCTGAACTTTGCACAGCTCTGTGCTATGAGCCCTTCTGCTTTGCCTTGGTCTTTACACCCTCAGATTGGTGTGAGTAGGTTTTTTTTGCACCATAGTTTTAGAGGCTGCCTTTGCTAGTGAGATTAACTTCATCTAAATTTGGCTGTCTAGAAGTTAGGTGTATGGGTAAGACAGTATCCTAAGCTTCCTCTGTAAGAAACAGAAAAATGCTAGACACTGCCAAATGGTTATTAATCCCATCTATTTCAAAAAACCCATTTTAGGATGAGATTAAATTCTCCAGAGGTTCTATCTCTCTCCAACCACTGCAAGGCTCTAAATTACTAACCTGGCCTACATCCTTAATTCTTAGATTGCTGAACTCAAAGATAATAAATTCTATATTGTATTTCTTTAGATTCAATTCTAAATCTCCCCATGAAACTTGCATGAACTGACCTACTTGAAGACAGGAGGTCGAAGGGGAACACTGTGCCCAGAATTTTGATTTTACATCTTATAGATGATACCAACGACATGCCAGTCCCTCCCAGAGGGGAAATATCCAAATAAATGACTTTCCTGCAAGCATATAGCTCAGGTGGGTCAATAAACTGTAGTACACTCAGAAAACAACTAGCCTGATCTAATATTTCTCCAGTTGAGAGGCTGCTCAATTATGGTAGTTAATACTTGATTGTATCAGGAGAAATATTCTCACAATCAAACAGTTAAATAGCTTTCATTAGTTATTTAAATTTACTGAGCCCATTAAAAAGTGATACTTTTCAGCTTATGCTTCAGACCCATTGTTTTGCTAGCATTAATTATTCACCAGGCCTTTGATATAATTAAAATGCATAAATTAGAATGTGGATGCAATAGTATTAATTATGCAGACATGCCTTTCCTGAAAGTCAAGTGTTGGAGGCAGCATATTTTTATTCTAAACTGGTAAAAATGTAAGTTTTGCACTCACTGTAAGCCAGCCAAAGCATAATTGTTTTGGGGGAGGGGTTGTGCTTTTTTTTTTTTTCCCTTGGTCTGAACTGTCAATTAAATGTTTACAACCTGCTCCATCTTTGCTTCTGCTGAAAGAGAAGTCTAATTGTTTGGGGTGAACATACCACATTACTGTCTGTAAAGCATGACTGTAACGGCTGCTCATGAGCATTCCAAACTGGCAACTTCATCTTTCTCAGCAGAAATTAATACAGTTCCCTTCACATAAAGATGTTTGAAAATAGCAACAAGGCAGCTCCCAGGTGCATCCTAAGATAATCACAACTACCTCCATTGCCTTATTGCTTAATTATGCTTGTCTACCTTGGCAAAAGATATAACTTCCTGCTTGCTTATCGATCAGATGCAGGGAAATTGAATGCCACATCACATACTTTAGAAAGGTCATGGATTTTTCTTTCTCTACAAAGACACAAGAACTTCCTGCACTACTGCAAATTGTGCATAGTCAAATGAATTTTCACGTCCAGACTTCTAATATCATCTCACTAGGATTATATAGACTGATGGTCAATTCTGGCATGATAAATGTGATCACATGAAAGAAAAATCTATAGAATTACACCTGTAAAAAACATACAGGATCACGAAGGCCTGATTACTCCAATGCAGACACAGACAAGCAGGAAAGATGCACCAATGCATTTTGAACTGTGGATCATCAATGGTAATGAATGTAAATGTCACAGTCTCATAAACTTTATTCTGGATCCCACCTTCCTCAGTACGCATAGCCTGGGTAGACATGTGTATAAGACAATAAAAGTTAGCAGTTCTGTCTTTGAGTCATGGACAGCAGTGGTGTAAGCTGATGTCAAGGGTGATGCCATCCTTGTAGCTAAGAACTCCTGGAAACCGTGGGTCAACCAGCTTCTGTGGTGCTGGATGCAGACAGTGTGGTGTATAAGGATAAACAAGTGCAGAATATGCATCTGAATGCATTTTTTCTAGAAGCCTACAAAATGGTTCTGTATTATAGATTGTATATATATGGATTGTCATCAATTTGACCCACAGAGGCACATAACTGTAATAATTGTTTATATATTGGATTAATTTAAAAAAAAATACTTCTATTTCATGTTAGGCTAGAAGTGCTTTCACTTAGCAGCTACTTTTGCAGTATGCTTCGGCAATGTGAAAATGCAATTAATGGTAGCTGACATTTCATTTTCTAATATAGGGAAAATCAATGAAAAATCCCATGTAGCTGAGTTTTCTTGAATGTTGCCACTGACATCTAGTCAATTAGAAATCATTTATTAAATCCAGAGTCTGTAATAGATATTTAATAGACTGCATGGCCATTAAAGGATGCTGATCTACACAAAACAATACCACATTTCTTGTCTCAGTAACTGATAGTAAATATATCTGCTATGTTCAAATGGACTAAGGTGAAAAGTAGGTCACTTGATATAATAAAACTTTCAGACACAATTTTCTACAAGCCCATAGATTTCTATAAATATAGTGGAGTAAATGCAGGGTGCTTGTAACAGAACCTGAGAAAAACATAGCATCATTAGCTCACTTTTGATTACCTGTTTCTAAATTGGAATGCAAAATTAGTGACAGAACAGCTAATTTACATTAATGCAGAGCTCAGCAAGTGACAGACTACTCCCTCTTCGGGGACATAAGCAATCAGAGTTTGGTAACTTAATATAATTTTGTGAACCAGATTAGATATGAATGCAAGTATTAAATACTTATGCAACTACTGTGGTGCTTCTTGGGGGTTCTCAGACTAGAGGTTAAAGGAGAAATAGGACAAATATAAGCACATGAATTAGATTAATTACAGTCTACATCTAAGACTTTTAAACATATTTTCATTAGTGATTTAGATGACAAAATGAATTGTGATTACGTATGAAATCTAGAAATGATACTAATTAACAGCACAGGGCATACAGATGCTTTAGGGACCAGGATCAAGATTCAAAATTACTGTAATAATCTTCAGATATGGTCTTAAATCAGCAAGATAAAATTCAGTAAGATGTGTGTCAAGTGCGGCACTTTGGAGGGGGAAATCACATTCATCAATATGGGATTGTGAATAGCTGAGTAAATGCAAATGCAAGTAGAAAGGTCCAAGAGTTAGAGTGGAAAAGAAATTAAATGAAAGTCAACAATGAAAGTCAAGGCAAATCACATTCTGACATGTTAATAGTAATGTTATAAGTAAGATGCTGAGGGTAATTTTTCCACTTGATTCAGTATTGGTGAAATGTCAGCTGTAAAATACTATTTGGTACATCTACACTAGCAAATATCTTGGCTCCTAGAATCTGGCCCTCTATCATTCCCACTCCATGTATGATAGTTCATTCTCAAGCTTTTTCATTTCAGAGTTCACTTTGAGATAAAAATGATTGCAGTTCCAGAATAACATTCGATGCAGGGACCACACTCTACAGGCAGCAAAGATGAGACACCACCAATCTCTCCATGCCCTGTAGAGGCTTATGAAAACCCAAATGACTTTTTCCAAAGAAAGCAACACTTGCATGCCATAAAAACACATGCAGCACGCCACAAAAGAACTACCCCAGCAGCGGTTTAATGTAGCCCTTACACTTCTTCATACAGACTGAAATCAAAACAAACATAATAATTACACCTGAAAGTATCAGACAGACTTGAGGAGACTTAGGGCAAGTATGGACATACGGACAGTTTGCCCTGGGGTGTATGTGCTTTTTGGGGAAGACCAAATCATAGATGTAGCCTTTGAGACAGTTTGCTTCCCACAGTTCAAGAAAGGCATAGATGGAGTTGAGAGATCTTTGAGCAGAAGAGAGGGATAAGAGGTTTAAAAGTAAGTTACAAGCCCAAATTAGGCAAACTAGATCTCAATCTGTAATTCATATTTTCATTGGATCATTAATGTGAGCACTTGTAAATAACATTTTTGAGGGAAATGTATAGAATTGCCCAGATTGGTACAGAACATCTCTGGGTAGTCAGGACCTGCGCATAGATGTGTAGAAACAGCAATTTTAGAACCTTCATTTTGAATGCTCGTTTACCACTTCTTCCTCATTCACCAGTTTTAGGGATAGCTGCACATAATTTTTATGTCCTTATATATTTTCTTCTGCAGCTAGAGTGAGATAGATTTTAAAAGATCCTTAAAACTCAGCAGGCAGGTGATAGAATGCAGGAAGTAATCAAAGTACTTGTGTGCAGTGTGAAACTTGAGTACCACAAAAATGTCCTGATATTAGGATGTGTAACTGAACATCAGGTTGGTTGAAATTAATGAACTTTTCCCTGAAAACTCTCTTTATTTTTTCCTCCTTGGAGAAGACTGTTCTCTTACCTAAAGACTTCCCTAGGGAAGTTTAGCTGTGGAGATAGAATAAAAAGCAAGTGATTTGTTCAGCTGCAATAGCTGGCAGTACAGAACATTTTCATTTATCTCACATATGTTCTGCCATTCTCCACCTGAAAACTCTATGCATAGTTCCTGCCACTGTGAGGACTACAGTGAAGAATTACAGAGTTATCTATTGCAAAGGATTTTTCCTTCAAAGGCAGTAAATGCTGTGATTCTCAGCTGACTCATAGAAGGCAACACCGAACTTCTGCAAATAAATACATCTTCATATTTCTCACACTCAGCTGATTACTGCAACATTTTCAATTATATGCCCATCCATTTGCTACTAGAATGCTGAGAAGTGCAATGCTTTTAGCAGGTCCTAAATGCCTCTCAGAGTACAAACCTGCTGGAACTAATAGGACATGTAAACCAATTCCTAATCTACAATCAAAATCATCACTGCTGATTGTAAGAAACCTTATAGGACAAAAGAATTCAAGGAACACAAGTAGATCTATTCAGATCTTCAGAAAATCTTTTCTAAGACACATTGAGGCTTCTGGTAACTTTATAAAAGAATTGAATTTTGCAATTTTTTATACACATTTTCAACATTATAAATGGAGAATATAACTACTAAAACTCTTTGTTGTGAATGTCTCAAACTGAAACAAGAGGGCATTTTTCAAACATCCCAGTGTGATTCAACACTTTTCTCCTCATTTTCAGAAGCTGGTGGAACTGAGGCAGCTGCACATATTGGATTTGCTATAAATGGGATCGAGCTGACCTGCAAAGGTAATTAGGTACCTAACTGCAAGACACATAAAAAATTGTATGTATGCAGTTTAATTTTTAGAGAAATATATAATTTATCAAATTTGAGAGTTTAGATAATTTTATATTAGGGATATATTTCATATTAAAGGATAAAATAAGGATTTTATATTTTATATAAAGGGATATATCTAAAAGGAAGTATGTGCTGGTTTTTGCTGGGATAGAGTTAATTTTTTCGTCGTAGTTTAGTTTTAAACAGGGGTTAAACCACAACAAAGTAATTATCAAAATATAATTTATTGAACTGAGAAAAAACTGCCTGGAATTGCATGCAGTGCAGAAATAACAGTTCTGGGATAAACAGCCAGCTTAAATAGGGTATTAAAAATAGAGTGGAAATAACATAAATGGAAAGAAAGTTCGATTTGAGAAAATCAAGGGATAAAATGGAAATCAGCAATGAGTAGTGTCCCCACAGGTCCATATTAGGACCAGTGCTGTTCCATATCATCATCGATGGTATAGTGGGATCAAGTGCACCTACAGAAAGTTTGCAGATGACAAGAAGCTGAGTGGTGTGGTTGAAATGCCTGGGGGATGGGATGCTTTCCGAAGAGAACTGGAAAAACTCAACAAGTGGACAGATGTGAACCGCATGAGGTTCAAAAATGCCAAATGTAAGGTCCTGAGCCTGAGTCAGGGCAACTCCCAGTTGTAAAAGAAGGTGACAAAGGATCTGCTTTCATGTATTAACCAACTAGTGAGATGCAGATTAAAAAAAAAAAAATTTAATACAGCAAATACACAATTTCCAAATAGACCAGGAAATATATTCAGGCATAAAGACCAAATGATAAATATAAAGTCTTCAGTATATTTAGGCTGGAATCCATAAGGTGTCTCACCATCAATGGAAAAGACTTAAGGAAAATTTTCACATTGAAGTTGCAGGTGTCATTTTAAGATGAAGCATGATATATTTATGAGGGGGAATATGTGATGCAATTTGGTTGACTAAATTTGATTTGAAGATTTAGGAAAATCTAAAATTACACTAAATCTGCTTAATGATTAATGTGCTGCTCCTTGATTTTTATCTCTGAGCCTCATTGTTAATCAATGCCCTATATTAATGCTAGCATTAGCATTTGACTTATTGCTTTGAAAGAATTTCCAAGCATAAAGTCATTAAAGAACAATTTAAAAATACAAACACTGCCACTGAAGAAAAAAAAATTGTTACAACTCAGTATCTAGAGCAACAGCCCTAAGAAGATGAAGAAATATGACTGAAGGACAGCCTGAGAACACAAAGGGCATCAGAACTGTCAAAATTACTGGTGGTAGAGGACGAAACAATTTCTGGGGTAACTGGAAACAGATGTGGTTTTCTTACAGTTAGGGTTATATTCTAGGCATTTTTAAGCAAATTCTAAGAGCTTCATGTGTAAGATTAAAAGGATAAAAAATTATAGAGGATCTCAATATATTTCCAGCTACTCTGCAGATATGGTGATTGGTGTAACCGCTCTAAATCTACGCCCTAGTGAAGGGTTCACTGAATTTACAGGTCAATATGACTGTAGAAAAATGTAGATAGAATGGAATAGGTTGTTTTAAGTTGGACAGAAGAACTGCTCCTGTTAAGGAGAAGAAGAAAAAAAATCATCATTCACTTTTTCCTTATAGTCCTGCTTTTCTGCACAAATGCAAGTCCTTCAGTGAATCTGATTGTGACATTTTTGTCTGCCTTCTATTCAAAGTCAATTCCTTCAATTTGTTCACTGATTCATACTACTTTCTCTCTCCTCCTCTCAGGTGATCATTTCTTTTACTCCTTTTCTGATGATTGAGGTATTATCAATTAATCTGAAGAGTCAGTCCTCCATTTATGTCTTACCATTCTTGCTTCTCCACTCGCAATTTTTAGAGTACAATGCATGTTCTAGCACTGCATTTAATGGATTGTGTGATATATTTCTTTGTCTGCCACCTCTTTTCAGATTAAATGTACTTGGCATTCTTTAAGATCTTTGTACATTTTGACCTAAAGGCTTCCTCTATAGAACACAATGGGATTTAACTTATATGTAGTGTCTTTCGTATTTGAGTTAGCTAAAAGCACTTTGCAATAATGATATTGATCATGCAGTAGTTGTGTAGGAAATACAGCATTTGATATCAGCATAATAATAGTTATCACACAACTCATATATGGCTGTTAGAACCATTTTGTTTAAGTGCCTTTTTCACAAAATACAGGCTAATCATATCAGATAGCATTTTATAGTCTTTAATACCAATAGCATTAAACATTTAAATCTCTCTCTTTTAATATCGTTGGACTCTTTCTTTGCAGATACCTTAATATTAAAACCAGTTCATGTAGACTTATTCAATATCATAAATGATGCAATATTTCTAATATCAGTGGGTTTCTCTGCTCATAGCAACAGAGAATAATTTTTAATTTTATGATAAAATATTAATAAACTGTTAGTAAATCCAGATTGATCAATTTATTTCTTCTATTATGTATATTTGCAATCTACTTCAGAAAACATCTTACAGGGTAAGCATTAATCATGCATTTGAATTATATTTATACCATTCACCTTCTCTTAAACTCATCCATAAAATACTGCTTCATTGTAGCATTGCATGACAAGTTTTTAACCAGAAATCAGGGTATTTCTGGGCATTACCTTTTTATGTATTCTTTTTTTTTTTTTT